>PVKY010007047.1:0-15318 GCA_004027775.1 Bradypus variegatus | reverse complement strand
TGTTCCCTGGGACATGGAAGGACCAGACTAAAAGACCAGTAACCCATGGGTGTTGCTGTTAGAATGCAGTTTAGAAACTGCAGCTGAAAATCTTCCATGCAAGAAAATCAAATAGGGCCTGAGAGTTTTGCATTTCTGACAAGCTCCTGGGTGACGCCACCCAAGCCTCCCAGAGACCAGGGCTTCGTGGCCAGGCCTCTCCAGCCCCCGGGCTCATTTTACTACGAGGGAAAAGAAGGAGAGTTGACTACACACCTCCCAGGGCCCAGGTGGCTTAATTTCTCTCTCAGTGAGTTCTCACAACCACCTGGGAATTAACTGTTCCATCCCATTTTTTTGCAGGTAAGAAAACAGAGAATCAGAGAAGTAACTGGCGTGAAATCGCTGAGTCAATACGTGGAGTATCTGACATTCAAACTGAGGCTTGTGTCTCACCTGATGGCAGCTGCCGCCTAATCCAGGCCGAGAGTGTGGTGACAGGGCAGTTACCTCCTTTCTGGGCTGGTGATTTGGCAGCATGTCTTAAAAGGTTTCCAAACCCCCAAACCTGCCAATCCAGTAATTCCACTGTTGGGAATTTGTTGTAAGGAGATTGCACAGAAAAGAGTTAACACAGCAAGCTTAAACTGCCAACCGTGAAAGGGCTGCCTGCAAGGCGGGCCCTTGGCTGGCATCTGAGAACTTGGAATTGGGGAGGTTCCCACCGTTAACTGGTAAAAATGGCTCCCTGTGCCTAAAGTGTGCAAGCAAGATGGTTTATGCCGAGCAAATGCTTTCCTTCTGGGCTCCAGGATTTGTACACGTGCCAGGCAGGAGGTGCTATGGGACGAGACCCCAGTATAAATTCTGGGCGCTGGGTCTCTAACGAGCTTCTGGTAGATGACATTTCCCAGCAAAATCTCCAGATAACTGGGTCCTAGCCCAGCTCCATGTACGCTCCCAGCCAGCTGAGTGACTCCAGACAAATCACTTCTCTCTCTGGGCCTCAGTCTCAGTGACTACATGAGTGGTCTGGAGTCTGAGAGCTAGTGTATTCTTTTATTTCTGAAAAATAAAGTTCAGTAGAATTGGCATGAGCATCTCTTTTTGTAAAGGTGTTTCAGTTCGCCAACATAGAAAATGTGTTTGAGCTGAGAACAATGTAAGAAAATATATTTTCAAACTCTAGTGCTCAATATTCTGCTTGTTTGTCATCCAGAAAAATGATGTGGCTATAAGGTGCCATGAAAGCTCTTTGATCGGCACCCCTCACCCCCAAGGTGCACATGCTCACCTGTCACCTGTGGGAAAGTCTGCCCCTGGCCTCTTCTACATCCATCAGCTCTTTGACCTCCACCACCACCTGGCCCTGAGAAATCTTCCTGAAGTTTGGGTGATCTGTGCCTCTCCTCTGAGCGCTGCCCACTCACTGCAATTAACTTTTTTAAATTAAATTCACTTTTATTGAAATATATTCACATATCACACAATCATTCATGGTGTACAATCAACCGTTCACAGTGCCATCATATAGTTGTGCATTCATCACCACAATCTATTTTTTAACACCTTCCTTACATCAGAAAGAATAAGTAAAAAAGAACATCCAAATCATCCCATCCCACCCTATTTTTCATATAGTTTCTGTCCCCATTTTTCTACGCATCCATCCATACACTAGATAAAGGGGGTGTGATCCACAGGCTTTCACAATCACACTGTCACCCCTTGTAATCTACATTGTTGTACACCCATCTTCAGGAGTCCAGACTGCTGTGTTGGAGTTTGATAGTTTCAGGTATTTACTTCTAGCTATTCCAATATATTAAAACCTAAAAAGTGTTATCTATATGGTGTGTAAGAATGTCCACCAGAGTGACCTCTCGTCTCCATCTGAAATCTCTCAGCCACTGAAGCTTTATTTCGTTTCATTTTGCATCCACTTTTTGGTCAAGAAGATGTTCTCAATCCTACGAAGCCAGTTCCAGATTCATCCCTGGAAGTCATATCCTGCGTTGCCAGGGAGATTTACACCCCTGGGAATCAGGTCCCATGTAGGGGGGAGGTCACTGAGTTCACCCACCAAGGTGGCTCAATTAGAGAGAGGGCCACATCTGAGCAACAAAGAGTTACTCAGGGGGAGACTCTTAGGCACAACAGTAATGCAAGTTTAGCCTCTCCTTTTCACTGCAATTAACTTTGCAGGTCACTCCTCCCAGACTTTGGGCTCCTTGAGGGCAGAGCCCCATTATTTCCCTCTTTGTGACCCTAATGCCCACACAGAACATGGGTACTCAGGGAAGGTTTTATGAGAAAGGGGCTTTGATGTGTACACACATAAAATACAAAGGTAACATTCATCCAATAACAAGCCCATGATCATTTGTAATAAGTTCTTTTACTTTATTGACTTTCTTCTGCCCATCTAAGCAAAAATATAATTCTCACATACTTGCTTTTACTTGGGCCATTTGAAAGCTTCTCCGACAAAGTGCGAAAAAGTACACTGTGCAAGGCAGATGGAGGGGTTGATTTGGTTTTACACAAACATCTTCCTATCTTTTAATTCTGAGCCATCACATTTGGAGAGTAAAAACACAGAGCAATATGGACATATATTTGACTTATGGGTGAAAACACCCAATATTCCAAGTTATCCCAGTGTCTCTGTATTTTAAAGACCTCAGCAAAGCAGCCAGCCTCCTGCCTCAGATATTTCCCGGCTGTGGAGGAGCCTTTAGATGCCCTCGTGGGACAGCACTTCCTGCATTGCGGCATCCACCGCCGTCTTGTGGGCATATCTGGCCTCTGAGGACAATACCCATAATTTGATTATTTCTGTACAGCTCAAGGTGCCAGGTACACAGTAGGCACTCAATACCTGCACAGCGATTAACACCGTGCAGCATCTAAGCCATGCCATCCTCCTATTGGCAGGAGCTGTCTGTGGACATGGCGTGCCCTGGTGGTGGGAGCCCCGGCTTCAGGTGACCCAGAAAGGCCTGCCCTCCTCTGTGGCTGGCAGCTCCCAGAAAGCCGGGCACCTGGAGTTCCTGGGGAGGAGGTGCAGACTCCCCAGCTCCCGGTGAGAGCCTGGAACAGGAGGGGTGATGGATCTGGGACCAGTGGTCTTGGGTCCGATGCCACACAGCCCCTGTAACAACAGGCTCTTCCTCTGAGTCTCGGAAGGTCAAACAAAGGAGAAGAGAGGTACTGTAGCCCCCAGAACCGGGCAGGGCCACAGAACACGGCCCCATTCCACCTGAACCCAACGGCGAGAGCAGAGGGGACCCTCTCCCACAGCAGGGCTCGAGACTGTCCCCTGCAGGCTCGGACACCGAGGACTTGGTAAGAACCTGCCCAGACCAGATTTGGCCACTGCCCGGGCCTAACGTGGCCAAGGCAGCCCCTTCTCCCCGGCTCTTCCACAGACAGGCACATGATTAGTACAGGCCGGGGAGCCACACTCAGGGTTTTAAAGAGTTGATGAAAGACAAAATCTCTCTTTTCTGATGAGTCTGGGAGGATGGGAGTCTAGAAAGTGAAGAGGCTCCAAGAGGTGAAGAGGGAAAAACAAACCCACCCAGGCCTGCTGCTTGGAGCCGTGGATCCAGCTGTGTCGGAAGCTGGTAATCCCTGACTTTTAGTTATTGAGCCACCAAGACGGTGCCTCTGGCCTTTTAAAGTTACACGGGCCTTGGCAAGTTTTTCTCATAAAAGAAAATTCCCTGAGCAAACAAGGGCGAGGTGAACGACGCCAAACCCTCCCAACCCTCCATAGCCACCTGGAGACGCTTCCCTGGGTTGGATTTTTGGACCCATAAAACAAAACGGTTGGGTTCACTGTCAGGACAGCTGCGCCCAGGGGCAGGCTGCACACACTACAAAGCAGGTGTCGGTAAAGGAAGAGCCTGCTTGTCGCGGGCATATGTGTGCAGAGCCGCGATTGCCTTGCACCAAAGTCACCTTTGAACAGCAGGTGGCCCAACTCCAAGCTCCGTCCCATTCCCTGCTCATGCCCACTGCGTTTCTAATGGTCTCACTTCTTCCATCAGGCAGGAAGCAAAGGAAGGAGAGCGAGGGCCTGGGTGAGGCAGGCCGGGCAGGCCCAGACGGAACCAGAGAGTGGAGCTAGATCCTTGGGGGGAGACTGCGAGGGGCGCTGAGGGCAGCCAGCCTCAGATTTCTCGGATGGTGTCCTGGGTCCCAGCCGGATCAGAGCAGCGGAAGGGGGCCTGGGGGTGTGGCAAGTCACCAAACTCCAAGGGACCACAAAGACAGCCACGGGGAGAGTTGACACCAACGGGGGAGGAACTGACAAGTGGCCGCAAGGACCTCAGCGTCATCTCCCCTTCAGAGACCCCGGACCACGGCCCAGCGCCCAGAACTCAGATGTCACCATCGGGGATGCGAGGAGACTGGCGGCTGCTGGCCCCGGTGCACTGAAGCTGAGTCGCAGGAAACGGGACTGGGTTTCTCAGGCACCTGTGCACAGGGGCCCCAGCAGGTGCTGTGGCGAGGCAGGGGCACGCTGTCCCCATGGGTCCCCCTGTCCCCACGGGTCCCGCACACCTGGGGGGCGGCTCCTGGGAACAACTCGAGCCCAGAAATGACAAAACCCCACTGCTGCAAGGGAGGGAGAAGCCTGGGCTGACCACAGCGAAGGTCTCCCGCTGGGCGTCCCCCTCGAGCCTGCTCTGTCATCTGCCGCCAGCGCTTCGGCTGCTTGCCTATAAAAAGGGGGAGACACGACCTGTTGCACAGGCTGCCGGCAAGGACCGAATGAGATGACGTCATGTACAAAGCACGGAGCTAATGTCTGGGAGTGCTGCTCACTGCTAGTTTTGGCGTCTCTCAAAATGCAGCACACAGCACCCACGTCCACCACCTCCACGCCGAGGTGGCCGTCCCGTCCCTAACTCACCAGGACTCAGAAACAGTTCCACCCGCGGGAGGTGACCTGTGGCTGGTGCACAGCTGTGCTGAAGGGGTGAGGGGCAGGCTCCCAGGGACCCTCATCCGCTTGGAGACACCAGCCATCACCTGCCCCTTCCTGCCTGAGCCAGTGGAACCGAGTCCACGAGAGAGCTGAGCCAGCAGCAAACCCCCCGCGCAGCCCAGACAACTCTGAGGCCTGCCCAGCACCCAGAGCCAGGAGGGAGGCCTCAGCCCCAGGGAGGGGCCCTCAGCGGCCCGGCAGAGCCAGGGACCTATTCCAACCCCAGGACGGGCCTTCACCCAGGGCTGGAGGCAGGGGGAAAAGCAGTGAAGATGGGGGGCTGGCCGTGAACCCCACCCTCTCCCACCGTGACGGACAGCCAGCCCACCTGCCACCAGGACCCCCTCTCTGCCCCGTCACTGCCACCCAACCCAACGTCACCCAAAAGAGGACAGCAAGGGTGCTGGCTCTCCTCCAGGCACCTGCTCTTAAAAACCTTCTCAGCAGCATCAGTAACAGCTAAGAGCCAAAATAAAACTGTCGGGAGAATGCTGCCAATTCAGAATAAATAATTATTACAAATATATGATTGATAAAGTGTGGTCATAATTAAAAAAATAAACTCGGTAAAAATGCATAAGGAAGAATAGAAAATACAAATGGAAATACAGCCTTTAGAGCTCGGAATTTCATGGGTGGTAAAAATTGGGGCTCGCATCTGGCAATCTATCATTTTTCAGACAAGGGCAGTGAGGCTGACAGGTTCTGTGACTTGCCCCAAATCACAGAAAGAATTAGTGGCAAAATTGAGCTCTCTTAGATAATCAAACAATGATACCAAATATTCAATGTGATTCTCAAAATCAAAACGTTTTGAAAATTAAACCAAAATCAGGTGATGTCAGCAAAAATGGTAAAATAACAACCTCCAAAACTTCACTCCTCCACGAAAGCAATGAGAAAACTGGCGAGCACACACACACACACACACACACACACACAAGTCAGAATCAACTTTTTCAGAACTCTGGAGATTAAGTAAAGACTCACAGCAATTTAGGGAGGATTTATTCAAGCAAAATGGCAGAATCTCAGTAAGAACAGCCAGCTTTGTGGGGTTTTAATTTGCCATATTTGCAACCCCCATTCTCTAGGTCCATTTTTCTCAAAGGTATGTGGAACATTCTCCAGGAGAGACCATATGTTGGGCCATAAAACAAGTCTAAATAAATTTAAAAGGATTGGAATCATACAAAGTATGGTTTTCAAAGGAAATTTGAAATTGATAGATACTTGGCAAATTCACAAATATGTGGAAATTAAACAACATACTCTGAAATAACTAATGGGTCAAAGAAGAAATCACAAGGGAAATAAGAAAATACTTTGAGATGATTAAAGACAAAAAACTCAACAAATCAAAACTTACTGGATGCAACTAAGGTAGTACTTACTTACAAGGAAATTAATAAGTCTAAATGTCTATACTAAAAAAAAAGACCTTAAATCAATAAACTTAACCTTCACTTGAAGAAATCAGAAGAAAAGAGCAAACTAAACTGAGGGCAAGCATAAGAAGGGAAGGAAAACAATAGAGAAGAAATAAAAATGAAATTGAGAATGGAATAAAATAGAGAAAATCAAAGACAACAAAGTTGGTTCTTTTAAAAAGATCAATACAATTGACAAACTTTTAGCTAGATAGACCAAAAAAAAGAGATGAGACTCAAATTACTAAAGTCAAGAATGAAAGAGGGGGCATCACTACTGACCATATAGAAATAAAAATAATTATAAGGGAACGCTACGAACAACCAGCAAACTAGATATCTGAGATGACATGGATACATTCCTAGAAAGACAGAAACCACTTACACTGACTTAAGAAGAAACAGAGAATCTGAACAGGCCTATAATAGCTAAAGGTATTGAATTCATAATTTTAAAATTTCCTACAAAGGAAAACCCAGGCCGAGATGACTTCATTGATGAATTCTATCAAACATTTAAAGAAGAATTCATTCCAAAGCTTTACAAACTCTTCCAAAAAACAGAAGAGGAGGGAGCACTTTCCAAAGCGTTCTATGAGGCCAGTATTGCTCTGATGACAAAACCAGACTAAAATATCACAATAAAAGAAAATTACAGCCCAATATCCTTCATGAACATAGATTCAAAAATCCTCAAAGGTATGCTAGTAAGCATTCTGAATCCAGCAATATATATGAGTAGAATTTATTGCAGGAACGCAGGTTGGTTTAACATCTGAAAACTACATAATGCAATACACTATATTAATAGAATAAAAGACAAAAACCTCAGGCCCATTTCAATGAAAGCATACAAATATTTGACAAAATGCAAATATTTTTCAGGATAAAAACACTCAACAAACCAGGAATAGAAGGGAATGTCCTCAACATGATAAAGGACATCTATGAAAAACCCACAGCTAACATCATACTCAATGGTGAAAGACTGAATGCTTTTCTCCTCCAATCAGGAACAAGACAAGGATGCCCCTCATCACCACTTCTGTTTAGCATTGTATAAGAAGTTCTAGCCAGGGCAATTAGACAAGAAAAAAAGGATCCAGATTGAAAAGGAAGAGGTAAAATGATCTCTATTTGTAGTTGACATGATATTGTGTAGAGAAAATCATAAGGCATTTTAAAAAACTTCTTAGAGTCATAAAAAAGTTCAGCAAGGTTGTCAGATACAAGATCAATATACAAAAATCAATTACCTTTCTATAAACTAGCAATAAAAAAACCAAAAGGAAATTAATAAAACAATTCCATTTACAATATCATCAAAAGGTATGAAATTCTGAGGAATAAATATCACAAAAGTGCATGTCTTACACACAGAAAACTTCAAAACATCATTTAAAGAAATTAAATACCTAAATAAATGTAAATACATCCTGTGTCCAAGAATTGGAAGACCTAATATTGTTAAGATGGTAATAGTCCCCAAATTATTCTACACAATGCAATCTCTATCAAAATTCCAGGTGGACTTTTGCAGGGATTGATAAGCTGCTCCTGAAATTCAAGGACCCAGAATAGCCAAAACAGTCTTAAATAAGAAGAAAGCTGTAATATGCACAATTCCCAATTTCAAAACTGACTACAAAGCTACAGGAATCAAAGCTACCTAGTACAGGAATAAAGAGAGACATATAGACCAATGGAATAGAACTGAGAGTTCAGAAATAAATCCATACATTTATGGTCAACTGATTTTCAACACGGGTGCCAAGACAGTTCAACGGAGGAAAGACCAGTCCCTTCAACAAATACTGCTGGCAAACTAGATATGCACTTGCAAAAGGTGAACTTGGACCCCTACCTCACACCACATATAAAATTTAACTCAAAATTTATCAAACAACTAAATCTAAGGGCTGAAACTGTAAAACTCTTAGAAGATAACATGGGTGTAAATATTCATGTTCTTGGATTTGGCAATGTTTTCTTAGATGTAATACCTAAAGCAAAGCAAACCAAAGAAAAAATAGATAAACTGTAGATCAACAAAGCTAAAAACTTTTGTGCTTTGAAGGACACTAAAGAAAGTGAAAAGACAACGTACAGAATGGAAGAAAATATTTGCAAATTGTGTATCTGACAAGGGCCTACTTTCTAGAATATGTAAATAACTCTTAAAACCCAACAACATAAAGTCAAATAATCCCATAAAAAATGGGCAAAGGATTTGAATACATGTCTCTCCAAAGAAGATATACAAATGGCCACTAAGCACATGAAAAGTGCTCAACATCATTATCATTAGAGAATTGCAAATCAAAACCACAACAAGATCCCACTTCACACCCACTAGAATGGACACAGAAAGTGCTGGAGAGGACGTGGAGGAACCGGAATGCGTCACTGGTGGGAAAGGAAAATGGCGCAGTCGCTGTGGAAAAGTACAGCAGTTCCCTGAAAAATTTAATAGAGTTACCATATGACCCAGGAATTCCAGTCCTAGGTATATACACAAGAGAATTGAAAATGTATGTTTACACATAGGTTCACACAGGTTCACACAAACCGATACACAAATATTCATAGCAGCATAATTCACAATATCCAAGAAGTGAAAACAACTCCAATGTCCATCAAATGATGAGTGGATAAAAAAAAATGTGGTATTACCCATATAAGGAAATATTATTCAGCCACCAAAAGAGTGGAGTGCGGCCACAGGCTACAACCAAAAAAGGAAGCTTGATGGCACCACACCAAGTAAAGAAGCCATGGAGGTGGAAAGTGGACCCGTGGCTGCCAGGCCTTGGGGAGGGGACAGGGAGCTGGGAGGTGACTACTGTGGGGTATATGGTTTCGTTTTGTGTGACGAATATGTTCTGGAATTAGTGATGAATGCTGTACAACCTTGTTTTATGATATGTAAATTATACCCGCATTTTTTTAAAGTGGGAAAGACAAAGCAAAAGCAATCCAGTACAGGTATAGCAATGTAATTGCTGAGCATTTTATTTTTCCTATATGGCCAAGTCGAACACTTTGGGGGAGGTCGTATGTGAGTCATAAGTTTTCCCTAAAAGGAGGTGAGGAATTTCTGTTTCAGCTATTCCAAACATTTTCTACCTTTTCAGTAAAGCTGAAGGGCCATAGGCCAAGACTATAAGAAATATACACAATTTATATAAGAAAGAATATGTGTATGTTCGCATCCCTGATTCTTAAAGAGCTCCTACAGAGCAACATGAAAAATGCAAACAACCGAAGCATGGGCAGGAATATGTAAAAACAGTTCACTTGAGAGCGAATGGCCAATAAACATGTAAATAACGGCCAATCCCATTAAAAACCAAAGGTTACATATAATCACGCTGGAAGTCTCGGAGGGCAGCTGTCACAGACCGCTCACCGTGACTGAGGCTGCGAGAAACACATGCTCCTGTATCCTGCCAGCAGGAGCTTCAACACTGATGTGCTCCTGTCCAGGGCAGCCACTGGCAGTTTCTATTGAAATTTTAAACGTGCTCATCCATTGACCCAGCAATTCCACTACTGGAAATTCATTCTATAGAAATATTCGCAGACGCACATATAGATAACTGGACAAATATGTTCCCTGCTGCCAGGTTTGTATTAAAAAATTAGACATACCACAAATATCCCTTGACATGGTAATGGAAAACTAAATTATTTTAAATATCAAGAGATGGTTAAAAGAAAAGAAATAGATATATACCCTGACATGGAAATATCTATAAAACATATTATGAAGTTTCAAAAAAAAAAGATCTGCAGAAAAATATCCAAACTTAGTATTGCATTTTTGCAAAAAAAAACTAAACCCAATGTGCCTGTGTGTGGGGTTGAATTATGTACCCTGAAGAAAAATGCATTAATGTTAATCTGTGTTCCCGAGAGCAGGAACTCGTGCAAATGGGGCCCTCTGAAGATGTCCTTTCAGTTAAGTTGTGGCCCAACTGGGTCGGCGTTGCTGGCGGCCTTTGTAAGCAAAGACCTTAGGCACAGGGAGTCGGAGGCAGTCACAGAGGAAGCCGCAGCCAGCAGGGGAGAGGTTCGTGTGACATGAGCCGTCAGGCCCCAGGGACGGAGCCGGCCAGCGCCAGGGAGAAAGCACAGCCATGCCAACACCTTGGCTTTGGACCCCCAGCCTCCAAAACCGTGAGCCAACAGGTTCCTGGTGCCTAAGCCAGCCCACTGCGTGCCACATGTCCTTGCAGCCTGGCAAACCAGGCCACACGTGCACGTGTACGTGAAGGTCACTCGTTGGGGCCCGAGCAGAACCTGTGTGTGCCCTTCCTCACGGTCTCCCTGCGCTTGCTCCACGGACCCACACCTGGCGACCTGCTTCCCCAGCGCCTCGGGGATAAAAGGTGAACGGCCCCTCCGCTCTGGCAGCAGCTGCTCCCCTCCGGCTCGGTGGAATAAGCAGGAGTTGAGCTCTGTCCACGGGGCTGCGGAGGACTGAAGGGGGCAGCTGCACTGTGCTCCCTGGCTTAAGGCCCCTAGCCCCACCTGGTGCCCACCTAGCACCCACCTGGCTTCCCAGCCTGATCCCACACCTGGTGGGAGTGCCGACACCCAAAGCAGCCTCCCCAGGCTCTGCCCCCAACCTCCAGGGAACAGGGCTCGCCTGGTGGGGGTGCAGGGTCTCTTAAGCTCCCTGGGGTGGGGAGAGGTGGGGAAGGGGCCCCTGTGCAGGGTCCTTGTAAGGAATGGGCTCCCTGGTGATGCTCTCTAAAAAACCCTCTCCACCTTGGGTTGCACCTCCACCTCCCAGGAGGGCTGGAGGTGAGCCCCCTACCGTCACCACAGGGCACCAGGAGGGGCTGCATGGCCCCAATGCTGCCCACAGCCAGCCCAGGGCAGACGGAGCCACACTTTCACATCCTGTAAGTGACAGCAGAGAAAAGGAGCTGGAAGGACACACAGTGGCTTAGCTCTGGGGAAGGGACTACAGTGCTTTCCTCTACCTGCTTCTGTAATGTTGAGCTTTTGACGGTAGCACAACATTGTGATGGTAATTAACAGCACTGAATTATATATTCGAATGTGGTCATAAGGGGAAATTTTAGGTTGGATATATGTTAATAGAATAAAATTAAAAGAAATAACAAACCACTATAGAACTGTACAGCACTCACAGGGAACCGTGATGTAAACCACAGACCATATCTAATAGTATGTACCTTCCCAGCTGACAGAGGTGTTCTGCACATCACTGACCTTTCTTCAGTGACGGTATCCTCTTGTTGATGCCTTAGTTTGGACAATTTTATGGCCACAGAACTGAAAATTTATAGCCAAACAAACCCCCTTTAGAAAAGCCAATCCATTTCTGGTATTTTGCATAACAGCAGCATTAGCAAACCAGAACAGAATTTGATACCAGAGAAATGGGGTACTGCTGAGTTTGAAAATACCAAAAATGTTGGAATGGCTTTTTAAATGGATAAGGAGAAGATTCTGGAACAATTGTGAAAAGCTTGATTTAAAAGGCCTAGATTGCTTTGAAGAGACTGTTGATAGAAATATGGATGCTAAAGATACTTCTTATGAGGCCTTAGACAGAAATGCTGAATGTGTTATTGCAAACTAGAAAAAAGGTGATCCTTGTTTTAAAGGTGGTGGAGAATTTGGCAAAATTGACTGCTGGTGTCAGTTAGAAGGCAGAATTTGAAAGTGATGAGCTGGGATACTTAGCTAAAGAGATCTCCAAATTAAATGTGGAAAATGCAGCCTGGCTTCTCCTTGCAGCTTATAGTAAAATGCAAGAGAAAAGAAATAAGCTAAAATCTGAAGTCTTGGGTTCAAAGAAACCAGAAACTGATGGTCTGGAAAATCCTGAGTTTCCAGAAAGTGAAACCCCAGTGGCTACAGCCCCACACTCGGATTTAATCAAACATGGAAACTGACCGCCATTTCAAGCCAACGATTTTTTTGTGAGATCTGTATAGACAGATCCACTGCCAGTCTGGACTGGAGGGGACAAAGAAGGGACAAATTGAAGGAAAAATTTCTTCAGAGACAGAAACATAGAAGTCAAGGTCTGAAGCCAAGAAACCTCAGGCAAGGAGAGCAGAGCAACCCATGCATGTGGAAAGGGTGAGATTTTCCCCAGAGGCAGAGTGTGGGCCTTCTGCCTCGATGCTCAGGAAGAGTGCTGCCACCCCAGGCCCCCAGAGAGGGTGGGGCACATTCCCCGGGGATTGGGGAGAGCCTGGTCGCCACCCCTCTTTTCAGAGAGGGAGAGCCTTTGCTCCAGAGAGACAGAGTCTGGGTGGCACCTCAATGTTTGAGGAGGGTGGAGCTGAGAAGAAGGTGGTCTCCCCAGTGCATGGATATGTTGGAGCACTCACCCCAGCATTTGGAGAGAAAAAGGCCGCCACATAAGCCATTGGAAAGGGTCGGACTCCTGCTCTCTCAAGCCCCAAGGATAAAAAGTCATTTGATAAATGACTCTCAGACTTTGATATCTAATGGACTTTGCCCTGTGGGTTTTAGGAACTGTTTTGGTCCTGTGAACCCTGTTTTCCTTTCAGTTTCTCCTTATGGCAAAGGGAATGTTTATCCTTTGACTGTCCCTCCATTGTATATTGGAAGCAGATAACTTGTTCTGAGTTTCACAGGTTCACAGCTAGGGGAATTTTGTCTTAGGACAAACCATGTCTGTAACTGATTTTAATAAGAGCTTGTACTTTATTTTTACTGAAATGATTTAGGCTTTGTGATGTTGTGATGGAATGAATGTATTTCGTATATGGAAAGATCATGTCTTTTTGGGGTTCAGGGGGTGGAATGTGCCAGTTTGGGTATATTGTGCCCCCCCAAAACCAAGTTCTTTAATACAATCTTGTGAGGGCAGACATGAATCTTTTGATTTTTTCCATGGAGATGTGACTCAAACAACTATGGGTGAGACCCTTGATTAAATTATTTCCACAGAGCTATGGACCCCACCCATTCAGGGTGTGTCTTAATTAAATCACTGGAGTCCTACAGTAGAGCTCACAGACAGAAGGAGCTCAGAGCAGCTGAGAGAGACATTTTGGAGAAAGCCATTTTGAAACACAATCTGGGAGCAAAGGACCAGCAGATGCCAGCCACGTGCCTTCCCAGCTGACAGAGGTGGGCCAGATGCCACTGGCCTTTCTTCAGGGAAGGTATCCTAGTGTTAATGCCTTAGTTTGGATACTTTTATGACCTTAGAACCATAAATTTGTAACCTAATAAATCACCTCTATAAAAGCCAATCCATTTCTGGTATTTTGCATAATGGCAGTTCTAGCAAACCGGAACAAGTACAATTATAATAATATTCTTACATCAATTGTGACCAAGGTCCCACACTAGTGCAAAGGTTAATAATGGAGGGTATATGGGGAATTCTGTGTTTTCTACATGATTTTCATGTAAACCTACAACTTATCTAATTAAAAAAAGAGATAATTAAAAAGGAAACAGTGTCTTTGAGTCTATTCTGACCCCCTCATTCTGAACAGACTGTCCTCCCGAGGAAGCCCACACCATCAGCAGACCCGGCCCAGGCTCCGTGTTGGCAAACACACCTGCAGCCCCACTGGGTGCACCGGAGCTCACTCAGGCCACCCCAGGGCTTCTGATTTCGTGGGCTGGGGGTGGGCTTGGCATCAGGCTGGATTAGCTCCCAAGGTGACCCCAAGGCGTGGCTGGGGCTGAGCTGCGACGGCGTTTCCCCTCCCAGCAGGACCTGACCCCAGCCCACTTGTGCCAACACCACCCCTGGTCCCCTGGTGGAGTTGGAGAGACATTGCTAGAGGTGAGGCAGAAGCCCCTGGGGAGGGGGAGGCAGCGTGGGGGTGGCCACGAGTCTGGGGGTTGCAGTGCCATTCACCGAGAGCTAAGCCGCATGGCTGTGCCTGCAGGAAAGGGACCCCTTTAACTGGGCCCGAGCACCTTCTGCAAATCAGTGCTTTCATCTCTCTCCAGCTTCCCAGCCGCCTCTGTGTTGTCGTGGCCACTCTCTCTTGTAGCTCATACAATCCTCTTTCTGGGATTTTTAAGTTTTCTTCACCCAGAGGGCCTCTTGGAGTGAAGCCCCTCCCCCACATTGGATATAGCTGTGAACTTCTGTGCTCCAAGCTCAAAGTGCTCTTTCTCCGTCCTCACACCTGCATCATAATTGAGCTGGGATAGGGGTCAGCATTCAAGATCACGTCCCTGGAACTTGGCAGGCCTTGTTCTGCTGCAGCAGCAAGTGTTGCAGATGAAAAGTCTGCTGTCAGTTTCATTCACTTCCTTTTGGCAACCTGTTTCTTTTCTCCAAAGTATGAACAACATTTTCCTCATCCTTACAATTCTGAAATTTTACCAGAATGTGCCGCTCAACCCTGGCCTCTCCCTTAAATGGGGGGCTGATGTGTTTTACTGCTGGACACAGTCCTGCTTCCTTGTTCTCTTCACCTCCATGTCTGTTCTGGAAGTTTCCTCAGGCTGTGCCCGGATTCTCTGAAACCCCAACACCATCGCGAGGGGCCTGCCCCAGCAGACGGCCCACTTACTTCAGACCAGTTCTCTGGGACTTTTCCTGAGGCAAGGCTGCTCCACGGCTGCTCTGCGCATGTTCACGGGGGTGAGGTGAGGGGTGCTGGGGCTTGAGCTTACTGGTGTGGGCCTTGGAGCTTCTGGGGCTGTAGGGGCTGCCCTCCACTCTCGTTTCCTTGTCAGCAGATCTGCGTTTATCTTCTAGGCATCCTCTGAATCCGGGGTTTGTTGCGGGATTGAGGGAGGGAAGGAGGTGGACGTGTGGCTCCAATGCACCATCCTGAGCTCTAACTCCCCAGAATAATAACTTTATTAAATCAAACTTCTGGAGAGAATCCTAGAGGTAACCTAATCCAAAGAGAATGGAGA
>PVKY010007046.1:0-15320 GCA_004027775.1 Bradypus variegatus | reverse complement strand
TATAAACCTAGGGGTGGAATTGCTGAGTCATTTGATTGTTCAATATTTAAATTTTTGAGAAATTGACATATTGCTTTCCATAGTGGCTGCACCATTTTATATTCCCACCACTAGAGTTCCAATTTCTCTGCATTCTCTCCAACACCCACTGTTCTCTATTTTTTTAAAAAATAATAGCCATCCTTGTGCTCACATCATTTTGGTCAAACAGGTCAACTGATATATCCAAGATCACAAATCAAATTCTGGAACCCCTTTTTTTTGGCTTTGGGTTCTCAGATTTCCTGGCCCTACACTGCCTTTCTAAAAAGGTTAGGAGATAGGGAAGGGGTGGCAAAGAGAGAGGTGGGCCCTGTCTTTCCCCATTATCTCAGCATTGCCAGATTCTTGGCATGCTCACCAACACCTGCAAGCAAGCTCAGTGGACAGGAGGAGCAGGGAGAAGACCAGAGGGCAAACACGTCCCCTGGGAGCCCCTTAGCGGTTGCCTTTCTGGAAGCATCTGTTGCTGCAGCATAGCCCCACCCAGGTGTTTGCAGTCACTTCCTCCTTCTCACCTCTCAGGTACATCATCTACCTCAGCCCTGTCAGGGGATCTCAGCCACCCAGCTCTTAGGGTGACCTCGTCTGCAGTGAGAGTGTGGCATCTGGTTCCCATTTGAAGATCAACGGGTTAGCAGGAAGAAATCTCCCACCTGGACCCCAAATTTCCTCTCAGAGCGATGGGGAGCCACTGCCTCAGCTGTCTGCCCCCTCTCAGGTACAGGGAGGTCCTCACAGCAAATATTTAGAGGATTTGGACCATAATCCCTGCCTATGTCCTCTTCAGGCTTCCCTGCTAAGATCTCAGCTCTGGGCTGATCTCTTACCAGGGCTCTGAGCTGCTGAATGAAGTTTGGGGAATTAGCATGCAGCAGAACCACCTTCTCCTGGGAATCCATCGCTAGCTCTCTGGTCAGAGCGGCTGCTGCTGGGGAAAGCTTCCCCTCCCAGAAGCCTCCGAGAGGGCAGAATTTCTTTTTCTCCTCTGGCGGTTGGAAGGATTCCTGTTGCAGGGTGAGGGAACGCGCTGGTGGGAGAGGAGGAGGTGCTAAGGGCCTGAGCATCCTCCCCACCTACTTATCACACTATGTTTCTGCTTCCACCCAGGCTGCCAACCCTTTGAAGGCAGGGACTGCATCTTAGTTCTCTTTGCATCTCTTGTATCAAGCTTTGTGCCAGCCCATAGCAGGCACTCGATTCATGTTGGGTAAATTAATGAGTTCTATAATTATACAAACCCAGATTTGAGCTTCTGTAAATCAGCGTTTGGTTCTTTCATCTCAACTGTGATTTGGTCACTTCCATCTCAAAAATTTTTGCTAGCTCCCCACTGCCTACAGAATGGTCCAGACCCCTTAGCCTTGCATTTAGGACCCAATCAGCTGGCTACAGCCAACCCTTTTAAGAGCCTTGTATCTCCAGTGGCAGCCTCCCACACCCCCGACTCTCAAACTACACAGAAGCCCTTTCTTTGCTCAAAGATGCTCCTGCCTCTTTGCCTTTGCTTGGGTTCTTTCCACCACCTGGGATGCACTGCTTTCTACAAAGAAGGGGCTCAGAACAGAATGTTTAATTCATTCAAATTAAATTAAAGTTGGAACCCAGAGGAGGTTGTGTCCTATTTTCTGCTTCAGTCTCCCCAGCTCTAGCTCCAAAGTGGGAATAACTATCCTGTGTCCACCGGCCCCACAAAAGGGTGACTATAAGTCACTTGTGTGCCTGATGGGAAATAATGCTATAAAAGCGTGGCATTCCCTTTCCAGTGATTTGAGCCCATGGTGATTTAAAAATCCCCAAGCCCTTTGCAAATGTCATTCTCCATACCTGACCGGGAAGTCAGTGGTGGGGAAAGCTAATGTCTAGAAAAGGAAACACAAAGGGAAAGAGAGAGAGGGGGACAAGTAGGAATCCCACAGAGAGGGACAGGAAAAGACACTGAAGGGGCCGAGATACTTGCCACCGCAGGGACTCTTCACCTGAAGTTCAAAGATGAATCGTGGGAGGATTAATGAGCTTCCAATATCTTTCTTTCTTTCCCTTTCTTTCTTTCTTTCTTTCTTTCTTTCTTTCTTTCTTTCTTTCTTTCTTTCTTTCTTTCTTTCTTTCTTTCTTTCTTTCTTCCTTCCTTCCTTCCTTCCTTCCTTTCCTTTCTTTCTTTCCTCCCTTCTTTCTTTCTTTCTTTCTTTCTTTCCTCCCTTTTTTCTTTCTTTCCTCCTTTCTTTCCTCCTTTCCTCTTTTCTTTCTTTCCTTTCTTTCTTTCTTTCCTCCTTTCTTTCTTTCTTTCTTTCCTCCTTTCTTTCCTTCCTCCCTCCCTCCCATCCTTCCTTTTTCTTTCTTTCAAGAGGACGCACAGCTTCCACTGGATTCTCTATAGGGCCTATGACACGGAAAAGTGCTTTCTTTTCCCCTGATATTTTGCAGACTCGACTTCCTTAGAGGGGCTCCCCAGGATTCAGTCTTAAGCCCTTTCTCCCTCCTAGTAATAGCATCCATACCCATGACTTCAGTTATTGATCCAGAAGCTGACCCCCAGCCCCTGGCCTGCATTTAGTGCCCCCATGTTAGGGAGATCTGGAAAATTCCCAATTCCAGATGCACCTCTCCCCTGGGCTCCAGACCCCCATGGAGGGGCCTACAGGGTAGACAGCTCTGCTGGGAAGCCCAGGGTCCCTGCAGAATTAGCATGACCAAAGCTGAACACCCGGCCTCCTCCAGTCTGGTCCGTTCTCACTGCAGGCAGGGAAATGTCTCTAAAATAGAAATCTCGCCTTGTTCCTCCCTCTACTACCCTTCAGTAGCTTTCCCGGCCCTGCTGAGCAGGCTGTTTATGATCTGGCCCCTGCCTAACTCTCTATGTTCATCTCTTCTCCCACTTCCCCCTGTCCCCGCATTTCACAAAAACACCATTTTCTCTCTAGCCCCAGGCCTTTAAGCATGACTTTTCCTCTAACTAGAATGCCCTTCCCCTTGGCTAACTCCTACCTTTTATTTAAACTTCAGGTCCCAGCTTAAGTAATGATTTCTTCTGGGAAGCCTTCCCTAACACCCAGACTTGGTGACATACCTTTGCTAAGTGACCCTAGAGCACTGGTTTGGATGTATTTTGTCCCCCAGAATGCCATGTTCTTTGATGCAGTCTTGTGGGGGCAGATGTATTAGTGTTGATTAGGTTGGAATCCTTTGATTGCGGGTTTCCATGGAGATGTGACTCAATCAACTGTGTGTGAAACCTTTGGATAATTTTGGATAATTCCCATAGAGGTGTCACCCCACCCATTCAGGGTGGGTCTTAATTGAATCACTGGAGTCCTATACAAGTGTTCATAGACAGAAGGAGGTGCTGCAGCCAAGAGAGACACTTTGAAGAACTCACGGGAGCTGACAGAGGAGCTGGGACACAACCCGGGATCAGCAGACGCCAGCCATGTGCCTTCCCAGCTAACAGAGGTTTTCTAGATGCCATTGGCCTTCCTTCAACGAAGGTATAATTGTGTTGATGCCTTCATTAGGACATTTTCATGGCCTTCAGACTATAACTTTGTAACCAAATAAACCCCCTTTATAAAAGCCAATCCATTTCTGGTGTATTGCATGGCAGCAGCATTAGCAAACTGGAACACTGTACTTCCCCAATGGGACGTACTGGACACTTTTTAACAAGCACTGCATTCTCTGTAGCCCCTACTGGAGTGTAAGTTCCATGAGGACAGAAACTGTGGCTGCCTTCTTCACTATATCAGCAGCACTGGCTAAGAGCCGGCTATACAGTGGGAGTGTGCAATAAAGAATTGCCAGTAGAATTTTAAAAAATGGGTGGAGGGGAGGGAGGAAAAGCTTAGCCCTTTCCTTCTGAGTGTTCCTTGTCTTCACTATAGGTGGTGATAGGCACATGAATGGGCACTTCCTTTCTCCAAAAACCCTGAGTTGTGGATGGTAAATCACGATGAATTGCTAGGCTGGGTGATTCCCTGACATTGTCATTCCAAGGTCACTTCTGTTGAAAGCCAGGATAGTGTCAAACACATTTTGCATCCCTCATGGTGCATGTTTTGCACACAGTGAGCCCTTGGTCATACCAGAGACTATTAATACTCTTTCTAGGCTTTAGTTGACAATGAGATGCCATATACATTACCTCAGAAATGATGAACTAAGGGAATGAGTGATGAGTGGAGATGTACTTGTGTGAAATGCTGGAGGAGCATGCTGTCTTCAGAAGACTAAAGCCCAGGACATGATTCTAGCCTCAATCCTATTCCTGATTTCCACTGTGAGCTTGTATCAGCCACCCATCCACTCTTGACTCAATTTCTCCTTCTGTAAAATGGAGAATTGAGCCCTACTTTCCTTATCTTCTGAGGATGCTTTGAGGAGATAAGGACAGAAAAGCAGCTACCCAAGCAAAAGGTACTATGAATATTCATATTATACATCTCCAAGGGCGACCTCAGCAACTTCAACTCATTAACTTACTTGTAGCTACCTATCCACCTTCTAGAGATTCCGAGTTCTAGTCCTACTTGTCTTTCCTCTTCCTTAAAAAATCCTCTGTAGCCAGAGAGGATGAAAGAGACACAGTCACATTTATTACATCCTACAAGCTACAGCCATAAATCCCATTGCAATTAAACCTTGCCTGGTGAAAGGCTCTAAGCATGAAACACGCTGGTGCTTTCTGCATTTGCCAATTACAGCATGACAAAGATTGAATGACCTGGTGTTGGGGATGTGAGCACGGCCCACTCTGTCTTCCTCCTGCTCCCCTATGGAGTTTACAGCCAGGGTCTGGAGGCTTTGCTGGTACCAGGGATGGCAACACACAGAGGGAGCAGGCCGATCAAACCTGCAGAGAGCCCAAAGCTGGGAGGGGGTGCAGTTAGCATGTCAGGGAATAGAATCTAAATTCAAAACGATCAACAGAATACATACCAAGGGAAACCAATAAAATGAAATATTAGATGGAAAATGTAACCTTGCATTTGGAGTCAAGAAATCAGTTGCAGGATGATAAAAAGGGGGACATTTGGCTTGGACCAGTTTATTGAAAGAAAAAGACACTGGCTTTGTTTGTCATTTGTTTTTGGAACCACAAGCATGATGCGAGCCAACTGTGACAAACTGCTGCTTATAAAAATGAGGTGCCACCTTGGGCCATGTTAATGACAGCAGAGGGTCTGGGGCACAGGAAGGGTTTGCCTCCCTGATCTCGGTACCAGACAGGCCAATGTCCAATGCTGTGACCAGTTACGGTCACCACTCTCAGAAGGACAGTGACGGACTAGAAAAGGAAAGGGCCCAGGATGATGACCCACTAGACATCAGATCCCATGAAAAGTGACTGAGGGGACAGGGGTGATGCACCCTGCAGAACAGAAGATTTGGAAGGGAAATGGTCACTGGCTACAAGTGTATAAAGGGCCATCATGAAAAATTAGGAGTGCACGTTCTATTGGCCATGAGGGCCAAACCAGGACAAACAGAAGGAAATGTCAAGGCTCAGATTTGGGCTCAATCTCAGGAAAAACCGATGATAACTAGCATTACATCAAGAGGCAGAGAGAACCCTGTCCCTAGAAGGATTTATGCAGAGGCTGACTTGAGTAAAAACTAACATAAAGGTCTATGGCCTTAGCTGACATTGTTTCTGCAAAGCACAGAAACAAATGAGTTCAGAAGTTTTATTGATTGTGTCAGTTAGGGTTTTCCAGAGAAACAGAAAATGTGTGTGTGCATGTGTGTATGTGTTTGTACAGAGATTTATTATAAATAATTGCCTCATATCATCATGGACTTGTTGGGGGATGGCAAGTCTCAACTCCATAGGGCAGGCTGGCGGCTGAAAATTCCACTAAGAGTGACATTGAAGTCTTGTGGCAGAATTCCTTAGGCAGAACTCAGAAAGGAGTGCAGGGTGTAGTCTAAGCAGAATTCCTTCTGATCCCTGGGACCCTCTATTCTCACCCTTAAAGACCTCCCAATGATTAGATGAGGCCTACCCGTATTATTGAGGGTCCTCTCCTTTCCTTAATGTCAAATGACTGTAGATGTTAACCCCATCTACGAAATACCTCCAGAGCCACAACTAGGCCAATGTGTGACCCAACAACCGAATGCCGTAATCCAGCCAAGTTGATACGGAGAATTAACCAACACACTGATTTTGCTGAAAATGGTTACAGACTGCCTTGGAGGATGAACATCACGAGACCAGCGGGCCTGGTTCCTTTTCCTACATTAAATCCTGCCTCTCTAGTCTCATTCTTTGCATGCCCTGCCCAGCCCCAGCCCAGCACAGTGCATGGCTAGTTCCAGGACTCAGCTTCTCCATCCCTTAAAGCTGAGGTCAGCCTCTGGCCCTGGCTGAGCTGCCTGTCAGCCTTGCAGCTTTTCTTCCCTAACCTCAGGGCTCTGGGGAGGAAGCCCCTTCCCTCTGTAACCCCATAGGACTTTTGCAGCTTCCAGGGGATATCCGTTATGCCTTCCCACTGGCCAATCCTGCAATGGACATTTTGGGAACTTCTCTTCTGGAAAGCACTAAGGATGAGTCTGTTGTGGTTTTGCCAGGCAGTTACAGATGGGAAAAGATGATCTCTAAGCCTCTTCCTGCCCTGACAATCTGTGCTCTTGGATTCTAGAAGGGCCTGTCATCCTAAACTTGGGCTATCCTGAGAGATCTCCCTTGAATAGAAATATGCCCCATTCCAGGCTGTGACTCAGCCTCCCCAGTCCCAGAAGGATGAGTCACACCAGGGTGATTTTGCTCTTTCTCCCTGCACACCTTGGGCTGTGACAGAGGCAGGTGACAGGCATCAGGTGGCCTCAGACGTGGGACAGCAAAGGAAGTGCTAGATACCCAGCCCCCAGCCCCAACTTAGCCAGTCCATGGGCAAAGCTAAAACCCGGGGACTTAAAATGCCTTCGCCCTGCTTTCAAAACGCGCCTTCTACTCTCACCTCCCAGAGCTAACACTGTTGCCCTGAAAATGGACATTTTATAACTCTTCTGTTTATCCTCTGCCTCCATTGCTACTACTGCTGCTATTAATATTTAATGTCTCTCGAGGAAAGCCTGCTTCCCTGACATAACAAGCTGTGGTGCAGCATTAGTCTGAGACTGGCTTGGAGCTCCCAGCCTCCTGCAGCTCAGCCTGGCACCCTCTGGAATGGGAAGGGGCAGCAGGGCCCTGGGGTGGCATGGCAGCCTCCCTGCCCCCGCCAAGGACATGCTAGGGCAGGCGGGGAGGCTGGCGGCTCAGGTTCTGCATTACCTTCCAGGGAATGACAATCCTGGAGTCCCCTAAAGGCTCCCAGTTTATTTATTCACCCACTTCCTTCCTCCTCTGGCAAAGAGGCCTCTGGGCATGCAAACAGATTTTAAAATAATACAAATCATTAACATTTAAATGGTAAAGCAGCAACAGTTCATTCTGCTCTCCCAAGAGGGCAAAGCAGCTCAGGGAGGGGAGCTGGGAGGGGGCTAGGCAGGGCTTCGACTTCAGCCACCAGGCCTGCTGGGGACAGGGCCCCCAGGTATGCTGGCTTCCATTGGATTCCTGTGCATAGAAATTGCCCAGGACATTCCAATCTGTGAAGACTGAGACTCTCTATGGTGACCTATAGTGCCCGGGAGAGGGGCCCAAAGCTAACTGGTACCTTGCACACCTGGAATTGGGCACAATTTTGCCCACACAGGAGGCCAGACTTAGAACCACCATACAGTTGGTCAATGGGGACCAGAGTCTAGTAGCAAGCTCATATGGAGGACAGGATCCTGAACCCAAGGATGGGATGTACTGCAATGGGCTCACACCTGGCCCTCAAGGGCTATGGAGGCCGGGCAGACCTAACTGAAGAAGCAGCAAAGTCACTGGATATGCACGTTGGTGAGACAATGTCATCTCTCGGAAGAGCCTTGGGTGGAGGGCCAGAAAGCCACAGCTGCACCTTGACTTCTGTCTTCAATGAGCCCTGTGATCTTAACTAGGCTTCTTAGCCCTGCTGTGCTTCAGTTCAGTTCAACCCAGTTTTCTCATCTGGCAAATCATAGAACTATTTCACTTTAGAGCTGCAGGAGGCCCCAGAATATATCTAGTCCAATCTCCTCACTGTATGATAAAATTTATCCTGCTTATTTTTCAAAGTTGCTGTAAGGACTAATTGGACTACAGAAAGCCTTCTTATATATGAATTCAGGATTTAAGGTTGGATATAGGGGCAGTCATTTCATTTCATTACCATCTTGCCTCTGCTGACTGCTATTCAGCAGGGACCTGGAAGCAACTCAGAAACCAAGGTACAAGGTTCATGGTCGCTCATCCTTACGCTTTGCCTGTGTGGCTGCTTTTCCGTTTTCAAAGCACCCTCATCTGCTTTACCTGTTTGATCCCTATGGGTGGGCAGCAAGGTACAGTGCTGCAGGTGGGAAGACACAGACTGAGAAACTCGCTCCTAAGTCTCACAGGTCATCAGTAGTGACCTTGAATCTGGTCTTGAAAGGACTTGAATCTGGCCATCTTATCCCTCTTCCAGGACTCACTCTTTCTTCTAGTTGACTCTGCCTTTTTTTTTGCTGTTGTTAAGGAAAACTGAGACTCTCTTTGGTATAATCAGAAAACCCAAAGGATCCTTGGAAAGGAAGGGGCTTTGGGAAATGGAAGATCAGCTGTCCAAAGTATTCTGTGTATGGAACAAACACTTCTAGATTTGTCTATTTGCAGGAATAGTCAAAGGTGCCACATAAAAATAAAGTGTGGTTATTATTAAAGTCCCACATTGCAAAACCAGATGGCATCAATTCCCCAGGCATCTTATCAAACTGACCTTTTATCTTCCATCAGCTAGTCAGCATTTGCAGAGGATCCCTTAGGAAGTAATTCTAAAACCCCGGTAGGAGATGAAGAGAAAGGGTCAGGGGAAGTGAAGTCCCATTTTCAGATGATAAAACTTAGTCCCAGATTTTGGGAAATGATTATCCCCTCCCTGGCAGGTGCCATGTCTTATCTGTCTTCATACCTCCAGCATCTAACACAACACATGGTGCAGGGTGAGTGCTCGATGGAGGCGAGGGGACTGCTGTTCTTGACATTCTAGATTGGGGTAGGACCTAGAAGCGGGTACCACATATTAGAAATCCTAAGAATCTCTGGGGTGCTTGTTAAAATGCAGATTCCTGGGCTCTGCCCCCCACCCCAGAGAGTCTGATTCAGTAAGTGTGCAATCTGCATTTTTAATAAGCTCCTCAAGTAAGACTCTAAATGGGTGGTTCTTGGTCCTCCCTTTGAAAATTATTGGCCTAGAAGGGTCCAAAGCTGGCAGGTCTTCTTCAGAGTTATTTACACATCTCTCCATCCACACAGTGTGCCCCAGGGTTGCTGGGTTTTATAAATGTTCCCAGGCCAAACCAAGTAAAGGCTACCTCCTGACTGTGCTCAGGCCCTGGGCCATTAGCAAAGAGCCAGCTGGCTTGCTGGAGTCCTACAAAGGACTTCATGGTCTGGTAGGATAGATAAAAAAGAAACCCCCACTTTATCTGCTATGCAGGGCAGAGACTGGGACTTTAAGCCAGGACTCTAGTGGGAGGGTGGGAAAAAGGGGAAGTCAGAGACAGAAGAGGTAGGCAGGGATAGCAGTTCTGGGCCTCACAGCAGCAGAGCCCTGAGCTGGGCAATGGAAAATCTTGAGCAGGTGCTGCCTGTGAGAAGCTTACCAGAAGGACAGTGGCTCTCAGCAGTGCTTTTCAGCCCAACACAGATGAGGGCAATTAACCTTTAGAGGGACAGCTTCGTTTCTGGAACAAGCCACCGTCTCTGTCCCCTAGAGCCTTTTCACATTCCTGTTCCCTTAAGGAGCACAGACTGGGGCATCTCCCTAGTCGTGGCTCTGTTCCAAGGCCCAGAGATTCAGAAGGGAAAAACAAACCCACACCGGCCAATTTGCCAGCTGCCAGGGCTAGCACCTCCAAGCCCCTGCTCATCCCCGCCTCTGACTGGCTGTTAAGTAGGAAGATATTTCTGGTCTCTTCCTGATGAGGATTATTCATCAGGGATTTCTGTTGAGCTGAGTTAGAGATGGGAGGGGATGAAGAAAGGGCTGGGAAGATGCTCAACACACAGATCCCACTGGTCTTTTTCTTACAAAGGATCTGTTGCAACTACAGCAAAGAAGATCAAAAGCCTTGTACCCATCCCCTCCTCAACCCACCCCCAGAACAGAAATAAACCAGGCACCAGAGATAGGGCCAGGCTCCTTGTGCCCACAGGAAGAGTCATTTCCTCCACCCCTTGCCCTTTTACCCTACTCACTGCCACATTATCAAGTCCCTTAGTGTTCTGCATGGCTCAAATTGCAGATTGTATTTTCCAAAAATGGCACCAAGAATATCTCCTGTCCCAATGCTCTTCTTTCAAGGTGACTCTGCCATACCTCCCACTGAGAAGTAGGGCCCATGTTTCCTCCCCCTGAATCCAGGTGGGCTTGTGGTGACAGTGGAATGCAATGCTGTATGACTTCTGCTAGGTCATATTGGCAATGCAACTTCTGCACAGTTCTTTGGGCTGCCTCAGTCTTGGAACCCAGTCATGAGGCTGTGAGGAAGCTCAGGAAGCCTACAGGGGGACCCACATGGAAAGGCCCATTTTGAGAAGGAATGGAGGTTACCCCCACCCCAACCCCTGCCTCCAGCTGCCAGCCAGCACCAACTTGGCAGCCATGTTAGGGCACCATCTTGCAGTAGAACATCCAGCTCCCAATCAAGCTGCCCCAGCTGGTGCCACGTGGAGCAGAGATGGGCCTTCTGAACCGCCCCCGCTGAACCTTGCCCAAATTGAAGACTCATGAGTTGAATAAATGACTGTTATTATGTTAAGTTACTATGTTTTGAGGTGACCTGTTACATAGCAATAGATAACCAGAGATGTTTGGTTAGGTCCTGGAAACCCAGCCTCTTGATCACTCTCCCTGACCCTTGCCAGCCCATCACCAAAAGGAAGCTCAGAGGCTACAGAGCCACATGGATCCATATAGAGAGAAAAATAGGGGACAAGGCTCAGAGTTGCAGCCCACATAAGTAGACCCTACCTGATACTTCCCCCTCCATGGTTCCCGAGTAGAACAGCTGTGCCTGGCAGGCTGGCGACCCAAGCAGATGGTCTCAGCCAAGGAAGTGACACACTGAGACGTGATGGCCCCAGTTCCCCGGGCATGTGGTTCTGACTCGTACACTTAGCCTCACCTGCATGGCTCCCTAGGGTTCTGGTCTCATTACTTTCTCCTTCCCTTTGTTGCCATGTCTCTGTAAATGGGCATTACACTGCAGCATCCTCCTGAGATGCCCTATTCTGGCAGACTCACCCGAGCCTGCCAGTTCAATGTTGATGAAGACGAAAAGCTCTGTCTGGTTGTCCCAGGAACTCTGAGGTGCTCCAGGATCTTTGCCAGAGTAGGAGAGAATCCATGGCTATTTATTCCCTGAGACAGTGTTGGGCTGCAGCAATGCACTATTATCTTAACACAGTGATTCATAACGAGTGAGGATGGCACTGGCAGGAGACAAGGCCACCAAGATGCCTGCACTATACAGACCAGGGACCTGAAATCAGGAGGTCTGCTGGGCCAGTCGCCACACAGGGATGGGGCTCACTGCCATCGATCCAGTCACAGCCTCCCAGTATTTTGGTCATAAGCTCCCCTCTCTTAGCCTCCCATATTGCTTTGAGGCTTCATGAAACACACCACCAGTATTTCTTGTGTGATAAAGATCCTATTAGTTGAGCACTTCTTGGGCCAAAAATCAACCCAATTCTTTAAGGGGTTCACATCCTCCTAAAACCTTAGATCTCACCACATACAAGCAGCCTCTTAGCCTGGCTGTCCAGGTGCCCATCCCACTCCCTCTTGGGGCTCTAGGAGAGGACGCCTCCTGCAGAAGGGGAAGGACCAAGGGCAGATGTGAGCCAAGGTTCACATACAGACACATGCACACAACATCACATGGGCACACCCACATGGGCCCATGCACACTCACTCCCCACAGAGCCCGAGCAAGCCCAAACAGGTGTGATAAAAGAGCTGGGGGACCTGGGAAGTAAGAGTTTGTGAGCAAAACACTGGGGTTGACACATTCAGATCAGAAGAAACTGGGTCTGGAATGTTGTCGAGACAAGAAATCTACTCTACCCAGAGCAGCTCGAGTTATAGGTGGAAATCCAAGTTGGCTCTAGCCCCCTCAGTCCCTTCCTGGGAGAGGCTTGGATTTCAACGTCGGTCATAAACTCCTGTGTCTCCCTGAGAGGACACCAAGTGGATTTTTCTGGTATCCTTGGAACTCTGAGAAGAAGTCCTCTGATGTTCAAGGTTCCAGGCTGGAAGTAGAATGTCTTGGAGGCCTCACTGGAGCTAAAGGAGGACATCGGATACTAGCCTGAGACATTGGGGTCTTTGAGGGAAACTTGTAAGTGTGCTGGTAACTTCCTCTTTCCCTTAGATACTAATAAAACTTCCTCCCTGCTTTCCACAGGGCTAGGGCTTCTAGCTCAACTCAGAGAATGTCATCATTGGCTCAGCTGTCCTTCCCTGGACCATGAGTGTGGAATTAAAAAAAAGAAAAATGTGGAGCACTAAAAAAAATAAAGGGAAATGAAAGACCCCACAGACCCCCCAAAAATCTATAACAAAGCTACTAGAGCTAATAAACAAATTCAGCAAAGTGGTGGGGTACAAGAGCAACATGCAAAAATAAGTGGTGTTTCTATACACTGGTAATGAACAGTCTGAAAAGGAAATCAAGAAAAAACAATTCCATTTACAATGACAACTAAAAGAATAAAATATCTAGGAATAAATTTAACCAAGCATGCAAAGGACTTATGTATGGAAAACTACAAAACATTGCTAAATTAGAGAAGGCCTAAATAAGACATCCTATACACATGGATTGGAAGAAGAAATATTGCTAAGATGTCAATTGTACCCAAAGGAATTTACAAAGTCAATGCAATTCCAATCAAAACCCCTGCAGCCTTCTTTAAAGAAAGGGAAAAGCTGACTTTATATGAAAGGATAAGGGGCCCCAAAACCATCTTGGAAAAAAAGAACAAAGTTGGACTCATACTTCCTGATTTCAAACCTTATTACAAAGCTACAATAATCAAAACAGCTTGGTATTGGCACAAGGACAGACATAGACCAATGGAACTGAGAGTTCAGAAATAAACCTTCATATCTCTGACCAATTGATTTTTGACAAGTGTGCCCAGTCCACTAAATGAGGAAAGAATAATCTCATCAAATGATGCAGGGAAAACTGGATATTCACATGCTAAAGAATGAAAGTGGACCCTTATACAAAAATTAACTCTCATCAAAAACCTAAATATAAGAACTATAATATAAAAATCCTGGAAGAAAACAGGGGAACAGCTTCAGGATCTTGCATTAGGCAGTGGATTCTTACACTTTATACAAAAAGCAAGAGCAACAAAAGAAAAAATAAACTGGATTTCATTAAAATTTAAAACTTTTGCACAACAATGGACATCATCAAGAAAGTGAAAAGGTAACCTACAGAATGGGAGAAAATATTTGGAAACCATATATGTGAAAAGCATTTAATATCCAGAATATATGAAGAACTCCTACAAAGCAATAATAAAAAGAAAACAACCTAGTTAAAAAACAGGCAAGGGACTTGAATAGATATTTCTCCAAAGAAGATATACAAATGGTCAATAAGCACATGAAAAGATTCTCAACACCACTAGTCATCAGGGAAAACCAAATCAAAAACACAATTAGATACCCCTGCACACCCACTAGAATGGCTAGCTATTATTTACAAGACAGAAAATAAGTGCAGGAGAGGATATGGAGAAATAAGAACACTCACGCATTGTTGGTGGGAATGTAAAATGGTGCAGTCACTGTTGAAAACAGTTTGGTGGTTCCTCAGAAAGTTAAGTATAGAACTACCACGTGACCTGGCAATCCCATTTCTAGGTATATACCCAATAGAATCTAAAGCAGGGATTTGAACAGATGTTTACAAAGTGATGTTCTTAGTGGCATTATCACAATAGCCCCAAAGTGAAAACAACTCAAGTGTCCATCAATGGATGAATGGATAAGTAAAATATGGGATATACACACAATGGAATATTATTCAGCCGTAAAAAGGAATGAAGTTCTGATATATGCTACAACATGGATGAGCCTTGAAGACACAAAAGGACAAATATTGTATTCACCTGCTTTTCCTCCCACCCCTTAGTTGCTCCCTTGCATTCTCCTTTGCTGGCTCCTGCTCTTCCGTCTCTCTGACCTTTTAATTATGAAGCACCCAGGGCGATGCCCTGGCCCCTTCTCTTCTCTATCTGCACCCACTCTCCTGGGGATCTTGCCCAGCCTCATGGCTTTGACTGCTAGGCCCATGCTGATGACTCCCAAACTTGTATCTCCAACAGAATTCCGTCTCCTGAACTCACCCCTCATATTCCAGCTGCCAACTGCCCCCAACATCACAGCTGTCTAGCAGCCCTCTCAGACTTACCCTACCAAGACTGAACTCTGATATCCCACACCCCCAAAACCCACCCAGTCTTCTTCCCTCTCACACCTCATATCCAAACCATCAAGAAATTCTGTTTGGCTTTCCCTTCAGAGTAGATCCAGAACTCCACCACTTCACCCCCTGGCCCAGGCCACCATCACCTCCCACCAGGATCACGTCAAGAGTCTTCTAAATCAGTCTCCCTCCTCCTTTGCTCCCTCCCACCTACTCTCAACATAGCAGCCAGAGGGGTCACTTTAAAGTCTAAGTCAGATCATGACCTTAGCTCAAACCTTCTAACTGCTCCCCACCTTGCCCTGAGGAGCCTCTGTGATGGGCCTGTGTCCCCTGGCCCCTCAAGCCTTATCTCCTGCTGCTCTGCTCCTGGCTGTGCCCTGAATGTGCCCGACCCACCTGTGCCTCTGGGCATGTGGCCTGCGCACTTACTGTTCCCTCTTTCTGGTGTGTTCTTCCCCAGACATCCCACAGCGCCTTCTCTCACCTCCTTTAAGTCTTGGCTCCAATGTCACTTTCTCATGAGGCCTTCCCTGGCCACCCTGCCCAACATGTTAACACTCCTTCCTTTGGACCATTCCTAAACCCCTCACCTGCTTTATTTTTCTCCTTAACATTCATCATTAGTAATCCAGATCTATAGAACTATATCTATATCCAGATCCATCTATATAATTTTTTCTTATGGTTTATATTTCTTATGAAGGCAGGGATTTTTAGTA
>PVKY010007045.1:0-15335 GCA_004027775.1 Bradypus variegatus | reverse complement strand
GTGGAGGCTGAGGTGCCTGGAGGAGGGAGCACGGGGCCACCCTGGTAGATCACGTGTTCCTTGCTAGGGAGGGTGAGGCTGGAGCTGAGTAGCAGGGGATCTAGGGGGCAGACCCTGAGTGGCCTCCTCTCTCGGGGTTCAGGAAGGGGTCATCTGGGTTATTCTTAGGACACAGGGCTCACACTCACCAAGGGTGAAAGACTCATTTACCCACTGGCCGTGGGAACCCAGGTTTGCCAGTCAGTGGGGGGCCATGGCTGAGACAGCCTCACCCAATGGGCATCCTCTGGTGAGGGCCCCTTCTGAGGGGCAGTAGGGTCCCCTGGGGGTTCTTTAGCACCTGGAAGTTGCTGCTCACCAGCCTGTCTGCCTGTGGGGTAGCTGCCCCTGGACTCCGGGCTGCAGAGTGTGCCTCTGTATCATGTCAAAACGGAGTGTCTCACCCCACCACAGGCCAGGGCTCGTCCTCCCAGGACTGTGCACCATGTCAGGGAGCCCTAATGGGTGATGGGTGAGGCCACCAGGTCACCCATCTGCAGGCTGCCTTTGACGCCCTGCCCTCTGCCGAGTCCCCATGCCCACTCCACACAGCCCTGATAGTCCCCACTGGGTGCGGGAAGGTGGGAGGTGCAGCCCAGGCCTCCAGGGTGACTGATTGCAGGCAGAGGGTGCCAATCCCTGCCCTGATCCTCTGCAACCTGCTCCACAGTATGCTCCTTCTCCAGGATACCAACTTCAGGCTGCAATTCCCACTGCAGCTAAGCAGATCTTTCACTGTGAGATTTATCGTTAAGCCACAGAAAAACAGGGTTGGGAAGGGGTGAGGTGAAGACAGCTGACCCACTCTGCCCCCTCCAGGTCCTCCCAGGGTTGGGGCAGCTGGGGACTCCTAGGCTGAAACCCCTGGGCTGTCCAGTCCCCATTTGGAGCACTGGATTCAATTCTGAGCATCAGACTTGTTACTGGGGATCTGGGGAGTGCACCTGAGCTGCTGAGGGTTGAGAGACTCGGGCCAATGGGCTCTTGGAAGAGAAATCCCGGAGCTGGAAGGGAGATCAGGTGCGAGATCAGGTGTACTCGACACGCTTCCAAGGGGGAACGTGGGACTCGTGGGCAGAAGCCTCAAAGGGTCACGGGTTTCAGCTCAGGGCAAGGGAGAATGTGGGGCAGTCAGAGCTGCCTGGGCTTTCATGGAGGGGGTGAGTTCCCTGTCATTGGAGGTATTCAAGCTGAAGCTGGATGATCAGCCAACTGGTAGGGATATGGTTAGGAAGCGAATGGTGGTGTTACATTATCCGACTTTCTGCTAATGGGGAGGTGCTAGGGTTCCTGGACTTGCCCTCTCTGTCTTCTCTGCTTTCCCCTTAGCTGTGGGCCCTGCCAGAAGGGAGGCTTTTTTCCAAACCTGGGTCTGGGAGGGGCTACCAGATGTTTAATCCATACTTGAAGGGTGAGGGAGAGCACAGTCCCCTGCTTAGTCGTGCCTGCCCCTCACCTCCAAGCAGGCAGGGCTCAGGAAGAGTGCCGAGGTTCCATCAGCATCACCCCAGGAGGCCTCTGCTCCTTCCTCTGTCTCCTGGCCATTCCACTGTCCTGCAGGCATTCCTGCCCGAGATGGATGGCATCCTCAGGAATCATCGACAGTGAGCATGGTCAGAGGGTGGACGCTGTCTGACACTGGCCTGAAGGCTCCAGGAGGGCAGGAGGGCAGCTCACGGCTGCATCCCCAGCACTCACTCCAGTGCCCTGCATGCAGCAGGCACTCAAGATGCACATGGTTAAGCAAATGCATGAATGAAACTTCCACCCCTCTCCCGGCACAGTAGGATCGGGATTCCCGCGACTGCTGGCATAGAGCATGGGGACTAGGGGTGCCCCGGCAGAGGGCATACAACTCTTGCTTCTAACTCCCCTTTAAGAGCAAAGCCCAGGGTGGCCCCAGAGGACCACCAGGCACCTTGACAGGGGGACATCTGGGGGTGAGGAGGGGTCTTCTCCACAACCTGCTGGGAGGACCCCAGGGAACTGACCCTTCTTCTGTAGACCTGGGGTCCCTGGTGAGCAGCAGCCAATAATGGCCACGTGCTGTGAAGTCTGCTTTAGATCTGGCACCGTGCTAATCATGCCACGCTGGTACTTGCCTCTCCTGAGCCTGGCATTTTCTCACCCCCATTTTAACGTTAAGGGAACCCAAGACACGGGGATTCTGCGTGTGAGCACAGACACACACACACCAACATGTGTAAGTTATAAAAGGCTGAGACCATTTGGCTCCAAAATAACCAGTGATTCGGCGGGGAAAAATAGTCAAACCAGCAATCCTATAGACAAAACAATTATCTGAGACTGAACTCCTCCCGTCCTCTAACTGGTGGCTGGGGGGCAGTGCAGACCCGCCTCGGACAGTCATCATCTCTAATCGCCTGCCCCCGTTCCCCAGAGCCCCCGACCTCTGGGAGGCAGAGAAGAATCTAATCAGGACACACACACAAACACACACACATACACAACACGTGACCTTGTGTGCACACACACACACCATAAACCTCTCTCATACACACACAGAGGACATAAAAACACTTGTAAAGAAACACATAAACCAGCACAAATTATTATTACCACGCAAACTGTGTACACAAGTGCCGAGGGGATGGGGTAATGTCGTGATGGGAGGCAGGAGAGGGACATTTGCGGGGCATTTGCTGGTTGTGTGCAAGCGGGGCTGGAAGGGGGCTGGTCTCCAGGGGAGCTGCCTGGTGGCACTGCTGCCCCTGCCTCACCCTCCCATGGTGGGGGGTGGGGCACAAGAGACCGTTCCCAGCAATCCTTGCGGCAGCCTCCCCACCCCATCTCCACCCCTCTGGGCTCTGACCCCAGCCCGTTATCTGACCCCTGGGAGGCGCAGAAGGTGGGGCAGCAGCTGGGGCCCCCGGAGAAGAGGAAGGTTCAGGGGAGCAAGGGGCTGTCCCATAAGCCCCCCAAAGACCCATCCATCAACCTTGCAGAGATAATCAGTGGGCTCAGCCGGCCCAGGACACTGATTACTCTACGGGCACTATAAACACAGGAATAAATCCTGGCAGGGGCCGGGAAGGAGGGTGTCTCTGAAGCAGGGCTGGCCATCCTGCCTGGGAGGGAGCGAAGGCCCATCCATCATTCTGAGAGACGCAGCAATCTAGGCCAACGGTTCGGGGGGCGGGGGAGGTGGGGAATCATAATAAAAACATCCAGCGCAGTGTGGCCGCTCACTCAGCTCCAATCTTATTTACACTCGGCAGAAGCCTGTCCCTGTCACTGCTCCAATATACACCCAGAAGCTCCTGCAGAAAGCTTTTACCACTGACTCAAAACCCTCAAAGTGAAGGCCTGGCCCTGGAGGGCAGAGAAGAGGGGCACAGGGTGGCTTGGCGTCTGCAGGTGCCGGGGCCACTGGCTCTGGGCAGGGCCGGCCCCTCTATGCTCCCTGAGCACTCCTCGGGTTTGGGTGGAAGTTGGGCGCATCCTAACCCTCCTTCCTCCCACCGCACCAAGCATTTCCTGGGTGCCGGGCCGATCGCATGGCTCTGGCTTGTGTCTGGGCCGCAGAGGCCCTGCGATAATTCAAGCTAACAGAGCATGGATAATCTAGAACAGCAGAGGGTCTAAGAGGAATTTCTTTTTGGCGTCGAAACATATCAGATGACTGTTTTGCAACTGAGCTATCTTCCTAATTAAGCAAGTGAGTTTGTGAGGCCTGAGCCCACTGGTGACCTGGGGGGAGGGCAGGCACTGGCCCGTGTGACCACAGGTGTTCCTCAGGGTTGACAACTCGTCGCTGGCCACAACAGTGGTAGAGAGTTTTGATTTTTCTGCTCCCATCACCCTCTTTCCCAGGACAGTTCTCTGCACTGGCTGCAAGGTCTGGGATGTGTGGGTCCCAGCTCCCTGCTCTGAACCTGCCTGGGGCCCAGGAAGCACCAGTTCTTTCATCCAGGAAGATCAAAGTCACCAGCACAGGTGAACACCCTAAATCCTCTCCCCACTCCCCAGAAAAGGCCCCTCCCTTGCCATCTGGGATCTCTGGATGAGAGCAAGAGAGACCAGAACCTTCTAGAGGCTTAGGACAGGCCCTGGCATAGGTCCAGCTTGCTGAGCCCTAGACCCACCCAGATTGTGGCCAGCCTGGGAACACCCTGCTGGGGGCAGCTCCCAGCAGTACGACACCTGCTGTTGATTACACCTGCTTCTGGTCTCACAGCGAAACAAGGTGGGAGACCCCCCAAACGGCATCTCCAAAGACTCAGGATGAAGAGTGATAACCTGAACACATTTCACTCTGGCACAAGCACATCCATATTCCCAAGACACAAGAGCAACCGAGGCAGGAAATACCGGAACATAACAATTGCACTTCTAATACTTTTAAGGCATCCAAACGATACAGCAGTAATCCCAGGAAGACACTGAGGATGCACTAATAACTCCCAAATGCCCCAGGGCTGTACGGCTGGAGTACAGGTGACTCCCGCACCATCGAGGGGGGCAGGAGTGTGAGAAACAAGCTGCTGTGCTGGGGCCGTGGGCGGTTCTGGAGGCACGGTCTGTGAGTTAGGCCCGGCGAGGTAAGCCGTCTTCCTCCATCGCCCACCCAGAAGACGGGTGGCTTAGGGAAGTGGTACAAGCAAGGACGTGGCAGCCAGACTACCGAATCCTGGCGCCACCACTTATTAGCTGTGTGATCACAGACAAGTTACTTAACTTCTGCCTGGCCTCGTTTTTTTCATACGTAAAATGGGGAGAAGGGAAGTACCTTCTACAAAAGGCTGTTAGATAAGTTGCTACCCATAAAATGCTCCCAACAGTGCCTGGCGCATAAGAATGCTCAATGAGATTTTGTTATCATTACTATTCTTATTGTTAACTGTCCAAACGAGCACCATTGCCACCCTCCTCTCCCCTCAGCATGCACTGGGCTGGATCCTGGGGACACCAAGCCCCATCAGCAATAGACTCTGTCCTGAAACTCTCAGACTTTTGGAGAAAATAAACCCCAGGCCTAAATAACTGTACAGCAAGTGGTTAGTACTCCAGGGTGACAGATGAGCTGCTTGGGGGCTTTGAGGTGACAGAGGTTATCCTCAGCTTGGGGCTCATGGAAGCAGTGGCTCTTGACCTCAGTATGTAGACATGGGCAATAGGGGAGAAATGAGGGGTACAGCACCTGCCAAGGCATGGAGGGAGGTGGGAAAGCAGGGGGCATGCACAGGGTGGCTTGTGGCTGAGTGGGCCTGCCATTCAGGGGAGGGTGGTAGTAGCTGAGCCAGGGAGGGGCAGCCATCAGACACTTCTAAGTGCCCTTCCCATGTATGACTGAGCCATGTCCATCCAAGAAGCAAGGTGGGCAGATTGGAGCCAGAGATTCAGGGAGAAAAGGAAGCCAGGGACTCCCCAATGGCCCCACAAAGTGGGATGTTGCTACCAGCCTCCCTACTACAGTGGGGACCCCACATGAAGTAGCGGCAGGGCTGGCTTGGCTCAGAACACCTTCTTGACTACCCTCATTCTAGCAGCTGACAGCCTTTGTTCATAAGACCCCAGGGCCAAGGGAAGGGGATGTCTGGGGAGCTACTGACAGGAAACAGAGCCCACGCCCCAGCCTCGCCAATCCCACGTGGGGGCTGGTCCTCCAGACTGGCTGTGGGCCAGTGCTTTCCAGGGGAATGCTGCGACCAGGCAGCTCCTCGGTCCCCTTTTCTGCAGGGCAGGGCCCACTCGCATCTGCCCCAACAGATCTGCGTGCCCACGGCCACTGACTCACTTGGCAGGAACACCAACCAGCTCACGTGCCCAAGCATGGGCTGCCCCGTGTGACCCCTCTGCAGGCGCATACCAAGTGGGCCCTCGTGCATGAAGAACCAGTCGTGAGGGCCTGGCATTTATTTTCTTCTACAAAACCAAGGCCTTTGCCCTCTTCTAATGCTTCATGCCAGCATCTATGGGGTTTGATGACCGTGGGGTTCGATGACCAGCAGGGATGCAGGTCTCCAGGAGAAGAAAGATACAAGCAGGGAGGGGGCTGGGTGGAATATTTTGGAACTTTCTGTGAAAGAAAGTAACAATCCCATCTCTGGTGGGAAGAACCCTGCGCTGGAATCCAAGGCTCCACCACAGCCCAGTCAGACCACTGTGGACAAGTTACTCAATCTCGCAAACACTATGATTTTCCTTCATAGTGAAGCTGGCCTGAGGGGTGTGTGCGTGCATGCGCGCGCGCGCGCGCGCGCGCGCGCGCGTGTGTGTGTGTGTGTGTGTGTGTGTGTGTGTCAGGAAGCCCCTGCCAAGGTTACCAGCAGCCAGTGTGGGGGTCTTGGGTGAACTCCCATCTAGAGGTTGGGGGAAATGCTTCCACCTGAGGGTCATCAGGCCCCTAACCCCACATTTTAGACTGAAAAATGTGCCAAGATTCAGATCAAGGCCACTGGGGGATCTTCAGAGTTTCTCTTTATTGTGAGGACATCTCCCAGAGTGTTTTCAGACCTATGGGAAAGGATGGGGTGCTGTCCCATCTCCAAAGGCCCCCTCTACCCAACATCCTCCTCCATGGAATGACAACTGACTGAGCTTCTTAGCCACTTCCTCCCAGAGAAGGCTGACCCCTCTAAACAGCCCTGAAGGGAACAAGCATCCTTTTCTCCTACAGGCAGAGGACAAAACCGAGGGTCCAAGAGGTTTGCAGCTGAGTTTCCAGCTTTGGGAGAAAGAGAGGGGTCTCCATTTAAGCTCATAGACCGAACTCAAACTCCCCAATGGGACATTCTTGTGCCCATGGTCACTGGCCTGCTTTGCTGCCTGGGCCACGCCTGCAGCTGTGTCCCAACGGAGCCACCAGTCAGCGGAACTAATGTCCTCTAATGAGATCCGGGCCAGAGTGGCTGGGCGGGTTTTATTGTCTGTGGCTTGGTAATGAGACTCCTCATAAACGGAATGAAATTGGGGTCTGCGCAGACCAGAGAGGGGTGGGGGCGGCCCGGGAGAGGGAGCCGGCTCTGTTGGTCAAATCCCACCTATTTTCCCCTCTGTTTCACTCCATTCAGCCCACAGTGCTCCCTGAGCACCCACACACTGGCGCCGTGCCTGCCTGTGCCCTGGGGCTCCACGCCCATACCTCAGAGGCCCTGCCTGCGTCGGAGACTGGATGCCAGAAGGTGATGCTTCAGTGTACGATGTCCCCCAGTCCCCCGGCCCACCCAGCTGCCCTGTCGTTAGGTGGCCTGGGCTCGGGGCCAACCTGGGCCGCATGGTCAGCTCTGGCTCCATCCTCCAACCCGGGGCCTCCACCTTTCCCTGACTTCCCCAGGGAGCCACGTGCTCTGAGAAGGGGACATTAGCACTCTGGCTCCTTGCGGGGCCAAGTGTAGCTGGTGCAGCTGGTGAAGAGAATGACCTTCTCTGGAGACTCAGGAGCCACATTCTAATCTGTGTCTGGCCTGGCTCGAGCTCTTCTCTGTCTGTCTCGCCCAGCCCACCTCATCTTCCTGATCTATGGGATTTGAAGTCAGAAGGCTTGGTCACACGGGCACGAGATTGTCAGCAAGTTTCTAAACCAAAGCCTCACTTTTCTCATCAGTCAAATAGAAGGAATACTAACACCAGGGAGTGAGGAGTGGGTGGCAGGAGAGCCCTCAGTGACAAGCCACAGAACACAGTTCCCATAGCACCTGCTACCCATCCAGGAAGAGACTGGCCCCTGGGGCTGGGCCCATGCAGGTGCTTATGGCCAGTCACCTGAGCCCCCCAGGGCTGCTGTAGCTCATTCCATCATTTCCAGGGGTCAGGGACAGCCTTCATGCCCAGATCAGGAACCCATTTTCCAGATGGGAAAACTGAGGCCCACAAAGTGACTTAACCAAGCTCACTCAACTAGCAATTGGTGGTGCTAGGATTCAACCCCAGTCCTCCTGCCCTACTTTGCTAGGCTGCCAAGATGGGGTAAGCACCAGGTTGTAGGGAGAGGAACTGAGAGCTATCTGTTGCTCTCTCTTGCCCAGGACAAGGCACCTCCCCAGAGTATGGTACCCAGGTCTGCTGCTGCTCTGCCTTCCCCTGGAAGACTGTGGAAGATACAAATCCCAAGAGCTGCCTACCCCAATCCCCAGAGATTACGTATCTACTGCCCACTCCAACCTCCCAGGATAAGCCTGGAATTATCCATTGCTCTGTAGAAGCCTACAGTTGGCTGTCAGAAAGTTTTTTTGTGTCCTTCCTTAGTTTATCCTTGTGAAATGTGCCAGGGTTCAGATCTCGAGTGCAAGGCGTTTTCTTAGAACTCTCTCCTCTGCTCGTCTCTCAGCCCCAAACAGCACAAGAGAATCCAGAGCTAAAAGGGTTAACTGGACAAAGGGGTGTTATCTGGGCATTCCTTTTGTAAGGTGATCCCTACTCAGATCTTAGGTTACCTCCTGCCTCAGCCAGCACATCTGCTGCAGCTCTGCAGACCTCATCTCCATGGAGAGGGGCGGGTGGCATGGAGGAGAAACACTTTCCAGCTGGGCTAGGGCACAGTGTGCTGGGCTCCCAGGACTCCCCTCTTCCCCACTCTTGGTCCCTCATTCCCACTTCCCTTCCCAACTGGGGGAGACTCTGTCTTTCTGCTGCATGACCCCAGGATGCTCCTGAGCACACATGTATTGCTCACCTGGGCACACATATGCCTCTGCAGGGCTGCTCATAGAGGACCAAAGCCCACACATATGTCCCTTTCCTAGATACTCCTCTTTCCCAAGCACCCATGCAGGAAGCCAAGATGCCAAAGTAGTAGCTGGAAACCTGGCTTCCACGGCCTCTCCCAGCCATGCAATCATGAGAACCTGTGGGGCAAGCAGGCTGCAGTTGACACTGGGTTCCAGTGCTGCTGTATTTGCCAAGGTGACAAGAGAAGGCTGACAAGAGGAGAAAGTCTCTCCAGGTGCAGTCAAGGCCCTGGGCATCGCCCTGTGAGGATCTGAGGCCCAGTCGAAAGCCAAGGGCAGAGCAGAAAAATAAAGCAGTGTCTAGCCTTCCCACCCCCAAAGGACCAGGCAACAGTCTTGGTGGGAGGGCGACAAGGGCCAAGCCTGGGTCTCTGATGCATTCCAAGCCCTGCTCCCAAAGTCACCCTCACTGACACTGACATAAACACAGGCATCACCAAGGCTCAGAGCCACCATCAAAATTCCAGTCCTACAGCCATAAGAAATCATTTATGTGCAAACACACATTTGATGTATATGTACAGACCCGGTCTCATGGTGACCCTCAGGGACCAGGGCATACACTCCTTAGCTTAATTGCCCATGGCTCTGCACTTGCCCAGGACACAGGAGATTCCCAACACAAAGGCACAAAGCCCTGCACGTGTGTGTATGTGTGTGTCCCTACTCTACGCTGAATCTGAGATACACACAGGCTGTCGGATATGTTACAGCCAAAGTTCCTAACCATTTAAGGTCCATTCTAGCCTGGCACACTGGCTAACATCCAAAGTTAGAAAAAACAAAAACCAAAAACAACTTAACAGGTGAATCTACAGACACCCTCTCCATCTGTCCCACTCCCAGGTAGGAGCCATTCAATTTACTAGGTTAACCAGGAAAGATACGATCAGGAAAATTAAGGTACATTCACACCTCCCTTGGGTATTTTCTGTTTGTGCTGAACAATGAACATTAGTCAGCTGCTAAACAAAGAGGATCACAGATGCAGTGACAGGGGGCCCACCCTCTGCCCCAGCAGCCAGGCCCTCTTTCTCAGGCCTTGGACCACCTGACAGCAGACCCTGGGTATGGGAGTCAGGCTGGGGCTGTCAATGTGGGTTCATGGCGCTAAGCTGCATACAAGTCCCGGTCTGAGCCGGCAGCGGGCTCCCAGTGCCACCAGCCCCACCTGCTCAGAGGCACGCTCTAGGCCACCAGGCCAGCGCCGGGGCCCTGCCATGGTTCTCTCTCCCCTCTGGCCTTGCCGATCAGGCCTAGAGTCCGATTCTGAGCACCCCACATGGCACTGCCTCCTCCCAGGCACTGGGATCCCCGTCTGTACAGACTGCTCACCTCCCATCAGCAGAAGGGATTCTGCCACACTGCCCTGCCTGGTGAGCCCCGTTCCACCACTGTCTGGAAGACACGCGGTCACCCGGACACTGACCTCCAGCTCTGCACAGTTCAAGGAGAAGGGGGAGTGTTGGGGCCCCAGCAGGTCTTCAAACCAATTCTGAGGGTGTGCATGACACCTGGGGTGTTTGTTCTCTTTCCAGACAAAAGGTTTGGGGAAGCCAATTAGGGAGGGTGTGGTGTAGGTGGGACACCAGCTCAGGGCACCTGCTTCTCAGGCAGATTCCCTGCCTCCTCCCCTTACCTCATTTACCTACTCTTTAGGATGTGGCCCCCATGCCCACCAGTCCCCACCTCTCCTCTGAGTTAATGGGAGGGAGCCATAGATTGCCATCTTGGGAAACAAACAGCAGGATGTGGGGCTGCACTGCCCTGTCTGGTAGTCTCTGTTGTCAAAAACATATTCCAGTGTTTACACATCAGTAGCCAGATTGGGAGTGTGTCAGAGTCCAGGGTGTAGTGCACGCTGGGGGCTCTGCCCTTTTCTCTGCCCTGTGCTCCCCGCCCCAGCCCAGGGAGAAGGCAGAAAAGAGCATCAGGTTGGCAAGTCCCCAGAGAGAAGCAGTAGCAGGCGAGCGGGAGGAGGCCGGCGGGGAGGTGGAAAGAGGGGTGACAACTTGTGGGCCTGTCGGCCTCTGTCCTAGTGTCCTAAGGGCACAACCGTAGCCACTGCTTCCCTGCAACGGTGGATCAGGCAACAAGTAGAGGGGCCCACCAGGAGCACAGGCACTGGTTACAAAAGAGGCTGGCGAGTCTGGGAACTTGGGCTGCCCCTGATGCTACTCATCCATCAACGACAATCAATCGAAGGACACTTATTAAGTGTCTGTCAGAGCTGTGGTTCGGTTCTCTGTACCCCACCCTCTCATCTGGGGCCACGGTGGGCAAGTGTCCAGGCTTGTGGCAGGTGAGTGTGTCACCTCCCTGTCTTCTCTAGCAGTGAGGCCCAGCTGGCTCCGGTCCCCCAAAGAAGGAATTAACCACCCCACACCACCAAACTGGGGGAAGAGATTAGCAAAAGGAGGGGACAGTGGGGGTGAATTCCTTCCCCCTCCCTCAAACCTTCCTGCCTTTTGTCCACCCCAGTATTAGGTTAACTCCTAATGTGCTGGACCAACTAGAGCCCCCAGGAAAGTTCTCCTTTCTCTGGGTTCCAGGAGTAGAGATATGGAAATGAGGGTTCCCTGAAGCCCAAACACAGGGTGTTCAGACAAGACCTAAAGCCTGGGCTTCTGCTGTCTCTTGCCCCCTTCCCAGGCCCTCCAGGGTGAGGTGAGGACCTCATACCATGCCCACCCCCTGCAGAGGGTGTTTGGCCATGTTCTTTTGAAGTGGCATGCCACCCATTTGCTCTGGAATTCCAAAGTGCTCATGGAATGCCCCCCCACTGTCACATACACACCAGCAGAGGAACACCCCATGGGCTGTGGGGCAGGGGCAGACGCCATAGTGCCAGCTTCTGCAAACTGCTTTCCATGCCATCCGCCACCCAGTGGGATTTGCAGAGCCATCTCAGTGAGCTGGCGGAACAGTGAGGGGTGGTACAGGAGTGAAAGGGGCACAGTTAGTGCCTTCCGTCGGCACACTCCAGCCCCAGCTGTCCACCCCCAGAACACCCCCGCTGGCCCCTCACTCACAAACTGCTGGCAAGGCCGGCAGGCAACCCCTCAGGTCACTTCCAGTGGCACCCTCCAGCTAATATTCTTGCCCCATGCAGAGGTGATCTGTGCTGCTAACCCCTATTTCCAATCCAAGGTGAGGACCACATGCTCCAGTCAAGCCCACCCCCATCCCCCCACCCCCGCAAAGCAAAACAAAACAAAACAAAACAAAACACCATCTTGCTGGGCCAGGAGGTCCTCTCAGATTTCTTTCTAGGGGCTGTAGTAATCCCCCAGTCTCGGCCCAGCGCTGGTGTCCGCTGCCACCGCGGAAACCGGGTAGCTTCCCCAGGGACACAAAGGGTTAAATCCAGGCGCCGGGACTCGGTCGGATTTGCCTCCTAAACGCATTTTCCAGTTCATTCCCCAGCACAATACACCCGGGCCGGGTCCCAGCGTCCCCCTACCCCCACCCCAGTCCGAGTGGGCCACCTTTTGGGGCCGCCCCAAGATCTGACGCGGGGTTAACCCTTCGGCGGCCCACAACTCGAGGAGGGACGCGCGGGGCCCCGTCGGGGCCCCTCAGTTAAGTGGGTCAGGCAGCACCCTAGCTGGCACGAAGTCCGCGGTGCCGCCTCCAGGGAGAGTCCCCCAACCTGGGAGCGGAGTTCCGAGGCGGAGTCCAGCGGCGCGCAAGGCCCGGCGGTTGCGATCCCCCGCGGCCCCGGCCTCACCCTCCAGGAAAGAGACCGCAGGTGAACCAGAAGCCGCCTCTGCCGCAGGAGCGGGCTTTCGGGGTGATGGAGGGATGGAGGGGGCGCGAGCGCCCAAAACCATCTGGCATAGTATTGGCGAAAGAAACGAAGCCCCCCTGCCATCCTCCAAACCCAGAGCCCACCACCAGCTCCGAGACTGACGCCCCCCCCCGGGGGGGATCTTGTCTCCATACTCCCAGACGGTGATTACCGTGATTATTTTGCATTTATGTAACATGCAGTGTTTCCAAACTGCTTCCCGAGCTGAGAGCTGGTTATTAAATAAATAGAACGCTATTACATATTATTATTTTTGTGAACAACTGAGCCAAGAAAGTGCTTTCCTGCTACAAAGAGACGTGCATCCGATTGCTTCCCTGCAGGGCAGGCTGTAAGGCTTCTCAACCTCTTTCTCCGCCGTGCCTCCCTCCCACCCGCCTTACCGAAGACGTGACCCAACTTTTCTGGCTCCTGTCATTCTCTACAACCCAGATGTCCCCGTCATCCAGCTCCCAGCCCCGAGGAGGCAATGGATGGGAAGTAAAAGGTAGAGGCGGAACGCGCTTACCTGGCAGGAAGAATGCGGTCAAGCCGAGAGCGAGTCCCCACCAGCGTCCGGCGGCGCCCGCAAGCCCCATCCGAGCCATCGGGGGCCGGGGGGCCGGCGCCAGGGGCCGCGAGGAGAGCACTCCTCGTTCTCCAGAAACCAGCCCGGAAGATGAGGGCGGATCACTCCCGGCTGGCGGGCGCTCCGAGGATCCAGGTCAGCCCGCAGCCGTCGGCCGAGGCGGGCTGGGCAAGGCTGGGTTCCGCGCGGCCGCAATCGGGCCCCGGGCCGCCGGCGGCTCAGAGGCTCGGCAGATGCCCGCCGCGAGTTGCTCGAATCATGCCCCCTTCTCCTCCTCTGCTCTCCTCCCCACGCCGGTCCCCGCCCTCTTCTTCCACGCAGAGCCGGGCTGGGGCGCAGGGACCCACCCCCGGCGCGTCCGGCTGCCCAGCACGGGCTCCGGCACCCGGCGCGCTCACACACTCCCGCTCGGCTCCGACTTGCCGGCGTCCATGGCCGGCCGTGCTCCGAGGGCGGCGGGCCGAGCGCGGGCAGCGGGCGGGCGGGCGGGCGGGGGTGGGCTCAGGGCCCAGGCGGCGGGCGCGAGGCGAGGCAGTGGCTGCTCCGGCGGCCCCGGCCGTACGGCCCGCGCGAGGGGGAAGCGAGCCGGGTGTGCCGCGCGTCGCCGCCGCCGATGGCGCTGCCCGGGGCCGGCGATCCGCGACAATGTGGAGCTCCCCGGGCGCTGAGTGGAACCGCGCTCGCTGCTCTCCCTCTCTTTCTCTCGCTCGCCGAGCTCCAGCCTCTCACCCGCTCTCCCTGTGATGTCAGACCGAGGGGAGGGGTAAGCGTTAACCCCCTCCTGGCTCCGACGCGCGCCGGGCCCCGGCCTCCGCCCGAATGCACACACCTTCTGGGCCCCAGGCCCGAGGCGGGTCCCGAGTGAGGGCCGTGGGGTCACGCTCGGGCCCAGTCGCTCGTGAGATGCCCCTGTGGTCGCCTTTCAGCTCGGGAGAGGCCGGAGGGCGAGTCGCCCTCCTGCATCGCTGAAAAAGGGAGGCAGTGACCCCTAGCGGCCGGCGTCGGGGGAGAAGCTGCTCGGCGGGGGTGGAGTTAAGATGGGGAGGGTGGGGTGGCTGGGGAGGGACGTGCTGCATGGAGAATTAGGGGATCTAGCGATGTCCGAGCTGCAAGGGCTTCGACGAGCCCTCTTCTCCGACGAATGCTCTTCTCCGACGCTGGCCCCATTTTACAGATGAGGAAACAAAGGCCCAAGGGCAGAAAGAGCTCGGACTTGAACATAGTAGCCGGAGGCGTCCTCTCCTTTCCATCATCTGGAAACTAAAAGGGGAGGCAGCTCTGCGGTGGGCAATAGTAGAGGAGATGGGGGGCGCTGAGGTTTCTAGTAGCGATTCTTTCTAATCCCCACCCCCTTCAGGGGTTCCTTTTCCCAAAACTGCAGCTCCCCCGCCCCCTCCCTGAGAGAGCTTGAAGCAGCTCTTCGCTGTCACCTTTGTTTCAGGGGATTTGCAGAATTCCCGCGAAAAGCATCCCATCCGGTTTGTGTCCTGGGCAGGGCAGGGACTCTCCGCCCTATTCCTTTCCCCAACCGCCACATCCGGGTGTGATTGGCTTCCTGCCAAGGCGGCTGGGCCCTCAGGGCCCTTGGGAGCCTGCGACCTGCCCTCTCCTCCCTCTCTCTGGACCTCCTACCCCCAGCGTCTCCCCGGGGAGGGGGCAAGCAGGCAGGATTTCCTACTGAGAACTGGATTCTCCCCTGGGGCCTAAGGATGCTCCCTCGCCCACCCCCCAAGCAGGCAGGAGCAGAGGGGAAGTGGCCTCTTTGTGATAAAATGTAAATTCTAGCTCCTGGGAATAGGAGCTGAGTGAGGGCACCACATTCCCACTATTTGGTATCTGACCCGTAAGTGTCTTTTGGTTTCTGGCTAATTCACAGGTACACAGGTACACTCACATGCTCTCTTAGACATCTTTTACTTTAACAAGTGTAATCAGGGCTTTCTTTGTACTTGTGCTTGGGGACACAGAGACATCGTCATTTACTCTAAAGGAATCAGTGTAGTTGGGGTGTGTGTGTGGGCACAGAACCAAATGTTGTCATCAAGTTTCTAAGATGGTGTGGTGTGCACCAGAGATGGGCACAGGGTTGGGGGTGTCACAGAGGACGGGTGCCCAGTTCAGCCTGAGGTGCAGTGGGGTTCAGAGAAGATTCCCAGGGTAGGGGGACACAGGTGCTAAGTGAGTCATCTATCAGACAAGGTGTGGGGAAGAGGCATCCAGGAGGCTG
>PVKY010007044.1:0-15317 GCA_004027775.1 Bradypus variegatus | reverse complement strand
CTATTATCTTATAAACTTCTTAAGGTTCCTGAAACATACAGTCTGGTCTATTGTTCCATAACAAACCACCCCAAAACTTAGTGGCATAAAACACTGCAGATCAAGAATTCAGAAAGGACACAGTGGAGAGAGCTTCTCTCTGTTCCACAAGTTTTAGGGCCTCAGCTGGGAGGGCGACCAGGGGCTGGAATTGTCATGTTTGGCAGCTGATGGCAGCTGTTGGCTGGAACCCCTAATGTGGCCTCTCCACCATGGCCAGGGCTCCCTCACAGCATGGCCACTGGCTTCTGAGAGGGGGTTTCCCAAGAGAACCAGGCAGGAGTTATTGCTGTTTATGATCAAGCTTTGAGAGTCGGTAGCGTCACTTCCATCATTGTGACCAGCTGCAGTGACTTTTGACGCCAGCTGTGATAACTTCTGATTCTAACCACCTGGTGTTAGATCAGATGCCACAGGTTAAGGGCACAATAATAACACAGCTGCCCTCACTTCTGACACCAGCCGCACATTTGGGGGTTCCCAGGCCAACTCCATTTCTGAGCAACTGGCTACAAATTTGGGGGTTCCCCCCACCTCTCAGGTTCAATAATTTGCTAGAACGACTCACAGAAGTCAGGAAACTGCTATACATAGAATTACAGTTTTATTGTAGAGAAAAGGATACAAAAAAGAAGAGACTGCAAAGTTGCTGTGTCCTCTCCCCATGCAGTCCAAGTGTGTGTTACCTCCTGCACATCGGTGTGTACTACCAGTCAGGGAAACTTGTCCAATTTCTGTGTCCATAGTTTTTATTGGGGCCTTATTACATAGGACAGATGGACTATCACTCTGTTGATTTGACTTCCATCCCTGCTTCCTGAGGCCAGGCTGATAGGACTCAGCTCAGAGCTCCAAGCCCTCAGCCACGGGGTTGGTCTTTTAGAGTGGTCGGTCTTTGCTTCCTAAGACCAGCAAGGCTGGCCCCATCTTGAGTCTTCTCCTGAACATAAACTCTCAGGGGTGGCCTGGGCCACCATGAAAAACGAAAGACACTCCTGTTATGGGAAAGTCCAAAGACTTTAGAGGGCATCTCCTAGGAACCAAGGACAAAGATCTTTGAAAAGTACAACCTGCCACAGTACTTGGCACTTGATGCATGCACAGGGCATTCTTAAGATGTGAAGACTGAAGGGTGGACCAGAGGAGAGGTTTTGAAGTCGATGGGAGGGTGAGGGGGAAGTGGGCTCTGGGAGGAGATGGTCATCTACAGGAGCTGCTGTTGGGCTGAACAATTACAAAGTGTGTGCACACGCGCAAAGGCCCAGATGGGCAGGGCAGGGGTGGAAGGGGACGAGATAGGATAGAGAGACCTATTTAGAATTGTTCAGTGACTGGGCCTGCTGGAATCAGGAGACCTTGGATGTTCTGCATTGGAAAGCTCGGTGACTGCAAGAACACTGGTGGAAATTTGAAGGTTGGGGAGGGAGAGTTCAGTTCTGTGGTAGAAAAGCTGGCTCTCAGTGGGTGACAGGCTTGCAGAGGTTCCAGGGGTTGGAGCTGCTGGAGCTGTGTTGGGCATGTCTGGGCTGGGGCTTCCAAGTGGCTAATCTGTTCTTCCTCCTCCTCCAGCTGCGCCCTGCCTCCCTCCCAGTAATTGCCAAATAACCGCTGGGTTTCCGTTTCAACATCTCCGTTGATAAGAATTTACTATTCTTGGTTGTTGAGTAAGTTGGGGGAGAGGGAGGTGATGAGGGAGAGGGAACTCAGTGCAGTTTTTAATATCCAAATGTTCAGGAAACCTTTCCCTGAATTGGACCTAAGTCTTTTCTTTCTCTGACTTCACCTGTTTCTGAATTCCACCCCTTAAGGCCACTCTAAACGAAGCTAATTGTTATACCAAGTGACAGGCTTTCAGAGGTTTAAAGAGTTATAGGTTGAATGGGTGAATTGTATGGTATGTGAATTATATTTCAATAAAGATATGTATATATATATTTTAAATCAGACCAGGTTTTCCAGAACCAAAAGGGACCTGTTCCTCTTAGCTGCTGAACTATCCGGCTCACTCTCCTCTGCCCCTCTGGAGGGAGTGGCCCATGGGGAGCCCTGTGTTCAGGCAGAACTCTCCAGGGCAAGACCAGGCTGTTCTGCTTGTGCACAGGTTCTGTACAGGTCAGGCCAGGGCTGTGCGTGCGTCAGATCTGGGCTAGTGCCCATTAGTGCACTGTGAAGTCAGCTCAGATGTCGCAACCAGCATTAAAAGAAGTAATTAGTATCAGTACGCCTAAACTGGAGAAGTACTATCTTGCAAAACTTTGTTCTATATATAAGTATATAAGGGGTCATGGTGTAAAATATGTCTTTCTTTGGATTATCGTCAAAAAGCTTGAAAATATGCTGGGTTATAAGTCCCTTTGGAGCCCCTGAATGTATCACCAGTTAGCTCTTGGAGTCTTACACCTCCTGACTCCTAAGACCTTTCCAAGTGCATGTTGCCCTTGCTACGTGCATGTTTCTCCCATCTGTGATGTGGTTTGGGGTCTAAGAACAGAACTCTATTTACCCTATTAAATTTGTTTGTTTGTTTAGCCTTTTTTATTAGTATTAGAGCAGTTGTAGGTTTTAAAAAAAATGCAGAAAGCACAGAGTTCCCATATCCCCCCACACACACACACACAGTTTCCCTATTATTAACATTTTACATTACAGTGGTACTTTTGTCACAATTGATGAAACATTATTATTATAATTATACTATTAACTTGAACCCACTGTTTACGTTAGGGTTCACTCTGTATGGTATAGTTCTATGGTTGTATGTGTGTCTGCAGTAATTTATATTCAACCTAGAACTTCCCTTTTTATCCCTTTTCAAATATACAGTTTTATGGTATTAATTACATTCACAAAGTTGTGTCTCCATCACCATCATTCATTGCCAAAACTTTTCCATCACCCCATATAGAAACTATATACCGATTAAACCGTGACACTCCATACCCCCGCCCCACATGACCCACGGTAGACTGAATACCAGTATCTGACATAAATTTACATATTTTGCTTATTTCATATAAGTAAAATTGTAGAGTATTTGCCCTTTTGCATCTGACTGACTTCTCTCAACACGATGTCTTCGAGGTTCATCCGTTTTTTTGTAGCGTGCATCAGAACTTTATTCCCTTTTACAGCCAAATAATATAAACAAAACCCTACAACTCCACAACAGAAAGACAATGTATTTTTAAAATGGGCAAAAGATGTGAATAGACATTTCTGCATAGAACATATATAATAGCCGATAAATATATGAAAAGATGTTCAACATCACTGGCCATCAGGAAATACAAACAAAATCTACAGTAGATACCATCTCACACTCACTTGAATGGCTACTACTGAAAAAAACAAAACAGAAAATAAGTGTTGGTGAGGATGTGGAGAAATAGGAACACTTGTACATTGTTGGTGGGAATGTAAAATGTGCAGCTGCAGTGGAAAACAGTTTGGCAATTCCTCAGAAAGTGAAGTATATAATGCCACATGGCCCAGCAATCCCATCTTGGTATAACACAAATGAATTGAAAGCAGGGACTCCAACAGATACTTGCACACCCATGTTCATCAGGGAATTATTCACAATTGCCAAAAGATGGAAGCAACTAAGTGTCCATCAGCAGATGAATGGACAAACAAAATGTGGTATATACATACAGTGGAATATTTCTCCCATTGAGTAGGTTGTCTTTTCATATTCATAACAGAGTCCTTTTGTGCACAAAAGTTTTTAATTTTGAGGAAGTTCCATTTATGTATTTTTTCTTTCATTGCTTGTGATTTGGGTATAAAGTCTAAGAAACCACTGCCTAACACAAGATCCTGAAGATGCTTCCCTACCTTTTCTTCTAGGAGTTTTATATTCCTGACTCTTATATTTAGGTCTTTGATCCATTTTAAATTAATTTTTGTATATGGTGTGAGATAGGAGTCCTCTTTTATTCTTTTGCATTGGATATCCAGTTCTCACAGCACCATTTGTTGAAGAGACTATTCTTTCCTAATTGAGTGGACTTGGCAGATGTATCAAAAATCAGTTGGCTGTAGGTGTGGGGGTCTATTTCTGAACTCTCAATTTGATTCTGTTGGTTGATATAGCTGTCCTTGTGCCAGGGCCATGTGGTTTTGACCACTGTAGTTTTGTAATGTGCTTTTAAGTCAGGAAGTATGAATCCTCTGACTTAAGTCTTCTTTTCCAAGATGTTTTTGGCTTTTCAGGGGCCTTTACCCTTCCAAATAAATTTGATAATTGGCTTTTCCATTTATGCGAGGTAGGATTTTGGAATTTTGATTGAGATTGTGTTGATTCTATAGATCATTTTGGGTAGAATTGACATGACATTTAGTCTTCCAATTCAGGAACATGGAATGTCCTACCATTTATTTAGATCTTGTTTGGTTTCTTTTAGCAATATTTTGTAGTTTTCTGTGTACAAGTCCTTTACATCCTTGTTTAAATTTATTCCTAGATATTTGATTCTTTTCTTATTATTGTAAATGGGATTTTTTTCCTTGATTTCCTCTTTAGCTTGCTCATTACTAGTGAATAGAAACACTACCGATTTTTGCTTGTTGATCTTGTATCCCGCCACTTTGCTGAATTCATTTATTAGCTCTGGTAGCTTTGTTGTCGATTTTTCAGGACTCTCTCTATATAGGATCATGTCATCTGCAAATACTGAAAGTTTTATTTCTTATTTTCCAACTTAGATGCCTTTTATTTATTTGTTTTTTCTTGCTTGACTGCTCTGGCTGGAACTTCAGTACAATGTTGAATAACAGTGGTAACAGTGGGCATCCTTGTCTCATTCCTTGGAGGGAAAGCTTTCAGTCTTTTACCATTGAGTATGATGTTAGCTGTGGGTTCTTCATGTAAGCCCTTTATCATGTTGAGGAAGTTTTCTTCTGTTCCTATTTTTCTAAGTGTTTTTATTAAGGAAGGATGCTGAATTTTGTCAATTGCCTTTTCTGTGCCAAGTGAGATTATCATGTGCTTTTATTCCTCTCATTTTGTTGATGTGGTGTATCACATTATTTTTTCATGTTGAACCATCTTGCAAACCTGCAATAAAACCCAGTTGATCATGGTGTATAATTCTTATTTGTTGTCAGATTCAATTTGCAAGTATTCTGTTGAAGATTTTTGCCAACTGTATTCATAAGAAATTGGCCAGTAATTTTGTTTTCACATACTTTCTTTATCTGGCTTTGGTATTAGGGTGATGTTGGCTTCATAGAGCAAGTTAGGTAGTGTTTCCTCCCCTTCAGTTTTTTGGTTTGGAAGAGCAGGATTGGAATTAATTCTTCTTGGAATGATTAGTAGAATTCACCTGTGAAGCCATCTGCCTTTTGGGGACGTTTTTGATGACTGATTCAGTCTCCTTACTTGTAATTGGTCTGTTGAGGTCTTCTGTTTCTCCTGGAGTCAGCATACTTTGTGTAGTGAACAAATTTCTAGAAATTTGTCCATTTCATCCAGGTTATCTAATTTGTTGGCCTGTAGTTGTTCATAGTATCCTCTTATAATCCCTTTTATTTCTGTGTGGTTGGTAGTTATGTCCCTTTTTTCATTTCTGATTTTAATTATTTGCTTCCTCTTTTTTGTCAGTGTACTAAGGGTTTGTTGATTTTATTGATCCTTTTTTATTGATCCTGGCTTCATTCACTTTCTGTATTTTTGAAATAAAATTCTCTATTTTGTTTTTATCTCCATTTCTAGTCTTTGTTATTTCCTTCCTTCTGCTCATTTTAGGTTTAGTGTGCTCTTCTTTTTCTAGATCTTTCAGTTATGAGGTTGCCAACCTATTGACCTTTCGGTACCTGGGCTTGTCAGTTAGCATAGCATTATTTCTCCTGTTTTCAGCACTTCCTATTTGATAATTGTGTAGCTATATAAATTTGTTGACTAGGACAGATCTCAGGACAGACCCCTGTGGCAGACCACCAAAGACTCTTTCCCCCCTGGTTTATACATCACTGGATACCTTTTGAGCATGGTCATTCAATCATTGGTGAACCAGCCCTTCCAGCCTGTGATTCCCAGTAACTCATCCTCAAAGAGATTGTGGTAGAATTGGGAAACTTGACTGAAATGCTTAGAGGCCCTTGTCAGGTAAAACAAATGAATGAAGTGGCAATTAAATTCAGGCAATTGATAAATGATCCCTGACCCCTGGTCTTGGTTTCAAGGAGACAATGCAGACTGGTGAAGCTGGAGCAGCTCTATCGTGTGTAATTGGCATCCACTGCTCACTTTAGACAAATCTGCCAGGTAGAAGTGTGTGCCTTTAAGAAAATCTGGGTTTCGTGTGAAATGTCTTGACTTCTTTAATGTTGGCAAAATAAACAAAAAACCTCACACTGTGTGGGCCAAGCAAACAGGTCTTTGGCAGATTCGGCCCGTAGTTGCCTAGTTTGTGAACTGTCCACATGACACAAAGCAGGAAGATTCTTCAAGTGTTGATGGGTTGAAGGCCCTAAGTTGACTGTGACTCCTGCCTCCTTTAGTTACTCATTCAGGAATCATACCTGAGACTGTTGTCAAACTCAGTGGAGTAAAAGTTCGGAGTGACCCTTGCCCTTTTCTTGCCTTTTGGTACCTTCTCCTGGTAGGTTTCCTCCAGGATAACGGCAGTTGTTGAGAAATCATCACTGCGGTCCCCTGGCTAGGAAACTAGAACCCAGTTTCTTAAAATGTCCTCACCCATCTTGTCTTCACCTGCCTTATTTATATCTATGTCTGTTCTTCCCTTTCTCTTCCTTTTTGGTCCAAAGAGCATTTTTCGGCCCACAAAGTTCAGAGGCACAAGAGCAGGCAGCCCTTCCTTGTTTTTATTCATACTCCAAAAATAAGTTTTAAATCCCTTTTAATTATCTTGACCAGTTCAAGTTTGTGCAACTTTAGTCTTCCTGATACTGATTTTGTCAATTTGTGCTGCTCTTTCATGTTTCTTCCCGGTTATGGATGTTCCTTCTGTCTTTTATACAGAAGCTTGTAAACTGTAACTGCTTGTAAAATTTGGCCTCCCACGGGACTGATCCCAAATCCCAGCTTCCCACCACCACCTAGCAGCCATGATGGCCATGTTTGACAGTCTTGGGATTAGTAACATTGTTAGCCATCTGTTTAAAACAGATATTCCTACCTGAGGAACTAATTGACTTTTTAACTTTTTGTTTTGATAGAATTTTATATTTATTGAAAAGTTGCAAGAATAGTGCATAGGATTCCCATATTACCCAAAATTTTTACATTTTGCCTCATTTGCTTTACCATTCTTTATGTGCACTTTTTTATATATGCATAACATTTTTAATGAACCATTGGAGATTAAGTTGAAGATATTATGTCTGTTTACCCCTAAATGCTTCAGTGTGTGTTTTCCTAAGAGCAAGGATAGTCTCTTCCATAGCTGTAGTACAGTGATCAACATCAAGATTAAAATTGACATAATATTACCTTATCCACCATCCATGTACAGGTTTCATTAGTAATGTACTTTCTAGTTATTTTTCCCCCAGTCCGTGGTCTAATCCCTTGGTCTTACATTTAGCGATCCCATCTTGTTAGTGTCCTGTAATCTGTAAGACTCTCTGTTTGCCTTTCTGGGCTTTGAAGTTTTATGTTTTGTTTTAACTTTTTATTGTAGTGAGAGATATACAACTCAGAATTTTCCCTTTTAACTACTTTCGAGTGTAGAATTCAGAGGTATTAATTACATTCACAATATTGTGCTACTGTCACCAACATCCATTACCCAAACCTTTTCATCACCCCAAACAAACTCTACACTCACTAAGCAGTAACTCCCCCTTCCCCTCAATCCCTCAAGCTCCTGCCCCTGGGAACCTCCACGGACTTTGAAGTTTTTAAAGAGAACAATCCAGTTACTTTCTAGGTTTATTGGATGTTTCCTCATGATTGGATTCAGGTTATACCTTTGGCAGGAATCCCACAAGTGACGTTATGTCCTTCTTGATGCCAAAGCAAGAAGCGTGTGATATTGGTTTGCCCCACAATGGTGGTGATAACTCTGGTCATTTGGTTAAGGTGTCTGTCAGATTTCTCCACTGTAAAGCTTCTATTATATTGTAATTAGGCAATTTGTAAGGGGGTACTTTGAATCATGTATCCTCTTCCTCATCAAGCTTACCCCCAGTTTTAGCATCCGTTGATGATTTTCTAAATCCGTCATTCCTTCCTTCTGTATTTTTGTGTTGGTTTTCTACTCTAAGGAAGAGCTGTCCCTTCCTGAGGGAATGTTCTCGCAAACTCAGCTCCACATGTCCGTATTGATGATTTGTTTGGGACGTTATAGTTTACAGAAAAGTCATGCATAAAATACATAAAATAGAGTTCCTGCATACCTCCTTATTAACACTTTGTGTTAGTGTAGTATATTTGTTGAAATTCATGAAAGAACATTTTTATAATTGTAATATTAACTATAATTGTGCTGTTAACTACTGTCGATCATTTACAATAGGGTTCATGGTTAATGATGTACACTTCTCTATTTTTTAAAAAAATTTTATTCTAGTAGCATATATACGACATAAAATTTCTTTTTTTAACCACAGTCACATAATAAATCCGGGTTGTGTGTCGACTCTTAACATGTAAGCTGGGGCCCTCCCAGCATCGTCCTCTTGTTCTGTCCCCGTTTTGTGTGCTTTTGTGGGCATCGGGTGTGTGTAGTGGCATTTGCTGGGCTTGGGCGGAGCTCTGGATCTTTTCCAGGCAGCTCATCATGGGCACGACCGGCTCAGCATGGGGCTAAATGCACAGTGTGTCAGGGCCTCGGTGCTTCCACCAGGCCTGGGGCTGTACGTGGGAGTGTTGTTTGGAGCTCAGCCTGGGCTTCAGTGAGGACAGCAGTGGGGAGAGAGAAGCAGGGTCGGGGGTCCTTCCCACTGAGAAACTATGACCAACCCTGGTCGGTTCATCACAGCTGCTCGTTGCTAACCCTGCACGTACACACTTCACACGTATAACACATTGCATTGTGACACGGGAGCTTCCTTACATTTTTTAGCTTTGTTTCCCTCCTGCCAAAATACAATGTAAACATGATTCTGGTGTCATTTTGCTCAGAGAATTAAAGGACCTTTTTTTATTTTTATTTTTATTGCGGTGACTTATATACAGCATAATGTTTCCCAGTTTAACCACTTTCGAGCATACAGTTGGGTTGTGTTAATTACATCCACGGTTTTGTGCTGCCATCTCCACCTCCATTATCAAACTTTAAAGGATGCTTTTTTCTTTCCTTCACAAACTGCTCAATTTCAGGGAGCCTCATCAGTCTAGTCGATCTGAGGCTCTAAAGGGTTCCGCGAACTTTCAAAATCCCACTTGAGGGTCTCTGAAAGACCTACTTTCCATTTCCGCTGGTGGAGCAAACAGGGGAAAAGAGATGTGGGAAGGTAAATCGAGGTTTAAGAAGCTGCACCAGAGATTGGGAGAGGATTTGCAAGAAAAGTGGGGTTCAGATGTGCATTTGAGCAGAGTGGAGCACGGAATGCTTTCCAGATAATCCTGGCTCACCCTTTCCCTTTTTTCTCTGTCTCTCTCCAGACGTGCTCAGAACTCAGCCCAGCTAATGGACCTGTTCCAGGTCAGATGGACTCAGGGCGAGTGCACCATGGGGACTCACGGCAGCTAAACGCCTCAGGGGCGCCAGTCAATGGTGCTAGAGAACCCGCCGGGCCCAGTCTCCTGGGGGCTGGGAGCCTCTGGCGGGTCGACCAGAAGCCTGACTGGGAAGCAGCCCCGGGCCCAGCTCATACCGCTCGCCTGGAAGATGCCCACGATCTGGTGGCCTTTTCGGCTGTGGCCGAAGCCGTATCCTCTTACGGGGCCCTCAGCACCCGGCTCTATGAAACCTTCAACCGTGAGATGAGCCGCGAGGCCGGGAACAACAGCAGGGGACCCCAGCCAGGGCCCGAGGCCTGCCCCGCTGACGGCGAAGACCTTGACACGCTGCAGACAGCCCTGGTCCTCGCGCGGCATGGCATGAAACCCCCCAACTGCAACTGCGATGGCCCGGAGTGCCCCGACTACCTCGAGTGGCTGGAGGGGAAGATCAAGTCTGTGGTGGTGGAGAGCGGGGAGGAGCGGCCCCAGCTCCCAGGAACACTGCCTCCTGGGGAGGCTGGCCTCCCAGCACCCAGCACCCGGCCGCTCCTCAGCTCCGAGGGCTCCCACATACCTCCCCCAGAGGGCCTGCCCCTGTCCCAGAGTGCCCTGAGCATCGCCAAGGAGAAGAACATTAGCCTGCAGACCGCCATCGCAATTGAGGCCCTCACGCAGCTCTCGTCCGCCCTCCCCCAGCCTTCTCACTCCACCTCCCAGGCTCCTTGCCCCCTTCCCGAGGCCTTGTCCCCTCCTGCCCCTTTCAGATCTCCCCAGTCCTACCTCCGGGCTCCCTCATGGCCTGTGGTCCCCACCGAAGAGCACTCGTCCTTTGCTCCCGACAGCCCTGCCTTCCCTCCAGCAGCTCCTAGAACTGAGTTTTCTGAAGCCTGGGTCACCGACACCCCACCAGCAACCCCCCGGAACTCCTGGCCCATGGCCCGCCCGAGCCCTGACCCTATGGCCGAACTGGAGCAGTTGTTGGGCAGCGCCAGTGATTACATCCAGTCAGTGTTCAAGAGGCCCGAGGCCCTGCCCACCAAGCCAAAGGTCAAAATCGAGGCCCCCTCCCCGTCCCCAGCCCCATCCCCTGTTCTCCAGAGGGAGGCCCCCATGCCTTCCTCAGAGCCCGACACCCACCAGAGGGCCCAGGCCGCCCTGCAGCAGCATCTCCATCATAAGCGCAGCCTCTTCCTAGAACAGGCCCACGACCCCGCCTTCTCCGCGCCCACGGAGCCTCCTGCGCCCGGCTGGTGGGCCCCCCCGAGCTCACCTGCACCCCGGCCTCCAGACAGACCACCCAAGGAGAAGAAGAAGAAGCCTCCAGCCCTAGCTGGAAGCCCCCTGGGAACCGAGAAGACCGCCTCCGGGATCAAGCCCAGTGTCCGGAAGCCCATTCAGATCAAGAAGTCCAGGCCACGGGAAGCACAGCCCCTCTTCCTGCCGCTCCGTCAGATTGTCCTGGAAGGGCTGCGTGCCCCAGCCTCCGAGGAAGTGCAGGCACATCCACCTGCCCCCCTTCCCACCTTGCAGGGCTCCGCTGTCTCCCTGCCCCCAGAACCTTCTCTTGCGCTATTTGCACCAAGTCCCTCTGGGGACAGCCTGCTGCCCCCTACTCAGGAAATGAGGACCCCCAGCCCCCTGGCAACCCTGCAGCCGGGCTCTGCCGGCCCTCTTCCCCCTGCTGACGACAAACTGGAAGAGCTCATCCGGCAATTTGAGGCTGAATTTGGGGATAGCTTTGGGCTTCCTGGCCCCCCGTCTGTGCCCATTCAGGACCCTGAGAACCAGCCAATTTGTCTCCAGGCCCCCGAGAGCCTTTTTGCTACCCGTTCCCCCAAGCAGATCAAGATTGAGTCTTCAGGGGCTGTGACTGTGCTTTCAACCACCTGCTTCCATTCTGAGGAGGGGAGTCAGGAGGCCACCCCCACCAAGGCTGAGAACCCACTGACTCCCACCCTCAGCGGCTTCTTGGAGTCGCCTCTTAAGTACCTGGACACACCCACCAAGAGTCTGCTGGATACACCTGCTAAGAGAGCCCAGGCCGAGTTCCCCATGTGCGACTGTGTTGGTAAGTCGGCCTGGGTGTCAGAGAAGAGTGAAAGGCCATGGCCCGGCAGGCTCCAGTTTCTAGAGTCTGCATTTCATTTTGCAAACGTTTATAGGTGTGCTCACCACCATGCCGAGGTCTGGGGGCACAGAAATGAGCTCACAGGCTAGGGGGAAAGACATTGGAAGAACTTGATAACGATATTGTGTGGCATGTGTCATGGCAGTGGAGGTGGGCATAGGCTCTGTGTTGCACAGGCTGGGGTTGAAGAGGCATCTTGGAGGCCTTCCTGGAGGAGGTGGTACTTGTGCTGAGCCCTGCAGGGCTCTCAGGTGGAAAGAAGACTGTTCTAGTTTGCTAATGCTGCTGGAATGCAAAACACCAGAGATGGATTGGCTTTTTATAAAAGGGGGTTTATTTGGTTACACAGTTACAGTCTCAAGGCCATAAAGTGTCCAAGGTAACACATCAGCAATCGGGTACCTTCACTGGAGGATGGCCAATGGTGTCCGGAAAACCTCTGTTAGCTGGGAAGGCACATGGCTGGTGTCTGCTCCAAAGTTCTGGTTTCAAAATGGCTTTTTCCCTAGACGTTCCTCTCTAGGCTGCAGTTCCGCTCCAAAATGTCACTCTCAGTTTCTCTTGGAGTGTTTGTCCTCTCTTAGCTTCTCCAGAGCAAAGTCTGCTTTCAAAGGCTGTCTCCAAAATGTCTCTGTAGACTTTAGTTCCTCTCGCAGCTCCTGTGCATTCTTCAAAGTGTCCCTCTTGGCTGTAGCAAGCTGGCTCCTTCTGTCTGAGCTTATATAGTGCTCTAGTGAACTAATTCAGACCCACCCTGAATGGGTGGGGTCACACCTCCATGGGAACTATCCAATGGGAGTCATCACCTACAGTTGGGTGGGGCACATTCCAAGGAAACACTCAAATAATTCCAATCTAATCAGCACTAAAATATCTGCCCCACAAGATTGCATCAAAGATAGTGGCATTTGGGGGACATAATACATTCCAACCAGCACAAAGACACTAGCAAGAGGAAATATGTTGGGCAACTGCTTGGTGGCTGGGAGAGCACTGGACTGACTTGGAGCATTCTTAGTCTGGCAAGAGCAAAAGGGGGAAGAGTGTGTGTGTGTGGGGGGGTGAACAGAAAGGTAAAGTGAGGTCTGAGAGGTAGATAAAGGCCAGATAGTACAGAGCCCAGGGTACCAAGTTCAGGAGTTTGACTTGGTCCTGTAGGTAACAGAGATCTCCTGCAAGTTTTAAATCAAGGTAATGACCATGCGCTTTTAAAAGATTATACTGGCTTTTGGGAAGGAGGAACAACCTGTGCTGGTAGTGGTGTGCCTATAAGAAAGGTGTTATCATGAGCCAAGCAAGAAATTACAAGGCCCTCAACTAACAGTGGGAATGGGCAGGGGAGCAGAGTGAGGGCCCGTGGGAGGGAGAGATGAGGACAACTCAGGTGTCAGCTTCGGGGAGAGCACAGATGTGGGGGAGAGGTAATGAGCTCAGATTTGCATGAGTTTGAAGCAGCTGAGAGGCTGGACTTGGGGTCTAAGCTGCAAGTTCGGATGTGGTCGTCACCAAGGTAGTGGCCAAAGGTCTACTGGGTCAGAGCACTGAGGCAGGGGTCAGTTTTTGAGCCTTGGCTTCAGGAATAAAAGCAGAGGGCACCTGGGCCTGGGACGACTGCTCCAGGTACTGTCTTGGGGAAAGTCACTGACGCTCTGGTTGGCTCCAGCTGTCTCCTCTTTAGGGAGCGTTCTGTAAGAGATTTGCAGGTTTCAGATGTCACCCCAGGCTCCCAGCCGACTCTGTCCCAAAACCCGGGAGATGATAAGGAGTCATGTGGGGAGCCAGGAAGAGGGGAGCACGGTGCTTCTCTCTGGGAGTGAATGGATGTGAAGGGAGCTGCCAGACGCTCACAGACCTGCTAGGATTGTGGCCCCCTGAGGCTAACCCCATTCACTAGTGGATCTGACCAGCAGTGACATCGCGCAGAGGGTCCCCCACGTCCTGGAAGTCAGGGGCCCTGACTTCCAGGACGTGGGGGACCCTTGTTTTCATCATAGGAATTGGTTTCCCACCCTTTTCTCTTTGTGTCTGCCTGTCTCATCTGTCTTGCGTTACTGCCTTCTTAGGTGTTTCTGGCCCTCAGAGGGGGGAAATATCCTTACTACTGGCTTAGGCACAGTCGATCCTTAACACATATTTTAATTGAGTTGAATTATATAGATATTACATTTGGTCCCAGTGACTTTTTCATTTGATTTCTGATTCTATCGCCTATTGGCTGGGAGAACTTGGGCAAGTTGCTTACCTTCTCAGTGTCTCAGATGATGCTACAACTTACTTCACAGGGCCGTGGTGAGGACTGAATTAGGTGACATGCATAAAGCACTTAGAACCATGCCTGGCACATGAGTGAGGTCTAGAAAAGTGTTAGCAGTTATCAATTCTGTCCAAGTGCAATAGGGCAAGAAAAAGACACATGCATTGCAAAGGGAGAAAAGTGTTGGCTCTTATTTTGTCCTCATTCATTTATTAATTACCTAGCTCTGTACTATCGATAAGGACAAAAATTAAGACGTGGTTCATCGCTCAAGGACTTTGTGGTTTACTTAAAGAGACAAAATATAAACATAAAATGAAATGCTCAGCCACCCTTTCAACAGGTGTCTGTTGAGTGCCGCCTGCCTGCGAGGCCCCTGCTGTCATGGGAAAGTGGCTGTTAACACATCAGAGTCCCTTGAAACACCGGATGTTGTTGCTGGGAAGGACAGCGGGTGATTTAGGAAACTCTTGTTTGGCTCTGCGTTTTTAAAACCTCAGCGAGCGCAGAGGGGGCTGGGTGAGGAGGTGGCCAGTGTAGACAGAGAGTGCACGAGCTGGTCTCAGGGCAGCAGAGGGCAAGTGGACGTGCAGCCTGCAGCATGGGGGGCCTGAAAACTCATGTTCTCCTGCATTCCTCGGACCTGGGGAGTCCCCACCAGAGAGTACGAGGCAGCTGAAGGCCGGCGAGCCGAAGAGCCAGCAGGACAGTTGGTGTCCCAGACACCCAGCCGTGGGTTGGCAGCTGTTGCTCTGGCAGATGGGGAAAGGAGGGTGGTGGCAGTGGGAAGACATAAAGGGAGCAGAGTTTCCCATCGCCGCCAACATTTATTGCTCCAATTTGCATCTTGGACAGCTCACTCTCAGCGAAGAATTAGAAGCAAATCTAACTTGTGTTAATAAATGCTAAATAGTGGGGAAATCCTTAGGTGGAAACAGCAGAAACAAACAGTGTATCAATGATCATCTCGCCTAGGTTAAAAGAAATTAGGGGGAAAAAAAAGAAGACGAGAAGCAAATATGTCCTAATACTTAACTGGTTGTCTTTATGGTCGGGCTATGGGTGGTTTTTCCTCCTATGTTTTCTGACTTTCCTATAATTTTTAAAATAATATTTTTGCAAGTGCATCTCGGTGGTAGGATGGGCAGCGGATTGGCAGAGGGGCAAACCTTGGGGCAGGAGACTAGTTAGGAAGCTATTAAGATAATAGTATTTATGAAATGCTTGCTCTGCTCCAGGCACTCTGCCAGATACTTTACCTC
>PVKY010007043.1:0-15326 GCA_004027775.1 Bradypus variegatus | reverse complement strand
TCTCTGAGTGTGTGTGTGCATGTGTGTAAAAGAGAGAGCCGAGATTCGCCTTTCACCCTCCCCACTTCCTCTGCAGCCCTCCCCTGCTCTCTGTGGCTGGTGGCTTAGTGCATGAACTCATTAGGTAACAACAGAGCACCTTCCCTCCCTGTTTCCTCTCAATGCATTTGGGCCACAGCTTTTGAAGGAGCCCAGCCCTGCCACTATCCAGCCTTTATCACAGGCTGTATAGGGCTTTATCTGGAAAAGCCTGGGCTTTGCCCCTGGATTCATCAATCATTTGGACCAGTTCACATCCCCTTCACAGTGTTCTGCCTCATTAAACCCATCAAGGGCGCTAAGGAGAGGGTGGGGGCCCAGGAATGCCAGTGCACTCCTTCCCACTGCTCTATATGGCCAGGGATGAAAAAGGCTGCACAAACATAGGCTAGAGGGTGCATAGGATGACTTCTGTCACTACCAGATGCTCAGGCTTCACCCTTCTCACTGGCCAGGAGTCTGCTGCAGGAGATTTCTTAAAGCTGAACTTGGGAAATTAAATTATCATCCCAGACTGACAAGCATGCCCTCCTTTAGCCTCATTTCTTAAATAACTTTTTATTTTTATTTTTTTAATGGGTGGAATTGGTGGAATTGGAGGGGAAATGTCATAACTTTAGAAAGTGGAGTGCTTTAAGACTGATAGATGCAAATGCTGGTTGTAGAAAAGTCTGGGGGACCTGAAGTCAGGAAACAAGCCTAACATTGAATTTAGGGCCTTCCGGGGCATATGCATCACTGAAGTGCCATCTAGGTAACTTGGGCAAAATCCAATTCCATATTTAGGGAAGGGAGGCTTCCACAAATTTCTGAACTACTATTCTACTAACTCCAGACTCAGATTTCTATTTTTAGGTTTACATTATGGTTATTTTATTTTATATATGAACACATTATAAAGAGTTTTCTTGCACATTGCTTACTTCACAACAGCCTTTCAAGATTGCTAGAGCAGGTATCATATTATCATATCATTTTGAAAGTGAAAAAGCCAAGACTAACAGAGATTGAACTTAACCAAGACCATGTTCCTAGTAAGTGGTGGACTTAAACTCCATCCTGTTTCCCTTACAACTTTGTTGACATGGTGAAGAGAAGTTCAGGAAGGGGTACTGTTTGTGGGTTTTTGTGGTGTGTATTAGTGTGTGTGTGTGTGTTTGTAATAATGTCTGTGATATGATATCATATATTTACATACAACTGTACTTCCCACACGGTCTTCCCCAGCCCATTAGGAAAAAGAAGAGAAGGAAGAAGAAAACACAAAAACCCAGAACTATTACCCCTCTGGCAAAATCAGTTTGTTAGCACCAACTAAGAGTCGAGGAGAACATGCATTTAACTCATAGGAGAGAAGCAGGGTAGGATGTGGGGAGCAGCCTGGGAGAGAGGCAGGGAGGAAAAATGTCATAACCTAAGAATGGCCTCAGCATCCAGTTTATATGACAAGACGAAAAAAAAAAAAGCCAAGTTTACAGTGCCAGCAAAACTCGGAGTAAAGGCCTCTGAAAGATCTCCTGTACCCACACAACTATTTTATGAGCCAGATACCTACATGGCAGTGAACTTGACCCCAAGTCATGTGCTATTAATTTTAAGAACTGTTGGGAAGCTAAAGTAAGAGCGAGAAGACACCTCCCCAGCTCTGGCCCCTCCCACCAACACGCCACTACCTGCATCAGGAAGCTCCCACTCCCGGACCAGATGTCCCTAGGCGACCTCCGCGGAAATCCTAGGATAAGGATGGGATTACAAAACCCTAAACCACTCCGGCGGCTTGTGAATCCCAGCAAGCGCCTTCTCCAGCCCGCAGCCCATGCACCCCGGGGCCCTTGCGCCATCGCTCCAGTTGCATCTCCCACAGACTCATCAGCACTGCGCGGATGCCCAGGCACCGCGGATATCAATAATCAGAAAAGACCGGGCGATTACAGCAAGAGAAAGTGCTAAATGTCAGGAGCCGGAGCAGGATTTTTAAAAGGCAACACACCGAATCCAAGTCTGTAGTTTAACTTCTTTAATAACGATTTTTTTTTCTGGGCTGGAAGCTCGCACCGAATCCTGGAGGAATTGCTAAATCAGATTAAGGTTATATTTTGCAACAGATTGTATGGAGCAATAAAGGAGAGCGCGCGCGGAAATGGGACTTCACCCATCAATTAGATCTCTATTAGCAGCCAATGCTGGCTTCACCATAGGAAATGTCACGTCCCTGCCCAAGCGGACTCTTTCGTTCCTCACCCCCTGCTCTCACCTCTTCTCTCCCTTGGAGTTAAACAACTCTTGGGGCGCGCACATTGGACGAGATTTGGCGGGGGGGGGGTTGTTTTTGCTTTTCTTCCGGTTCTTGTTTTGGAAACCAGCGCCACCTGCCTACCCCACCCGCTAGCAGAACGCGCTAACCCCGGGACACCCTCGCCCAGGCGAGCTGAACAAGTTGCAGCGCAACACCTGCGCTGTCTGCAGGGTCGCTCCGGCCCACGGAGCGGGGGGCTGATGTGCTGGGCTTTATTAATATTAAAAGCTTTATGATGGTCCTGAGCAGTCCGCAATGAAAGGTGATTAACAAGACAATAGACAGGGATTTGAATGGTGGGGCAACTCATCTGCTGTTTTAGATCATTTCCGCCTCAGGGCCCTGCGCGCGAATTGCACCAGGGTATCCGAAGGAGTCCAAAGGCGTTGAGTGGAAGAGGGGCGTGATGTAGTCCTACTAGGAGTCAGACGGCTAATATGGCGCGCCCTGCCGGCTGGAAGGAGACCTGGGCGCGGTGCCCACTCTGACCTCTGCATGGTCTCTGGTGCGCGGGCTTGGGTGTGCGCTCTCGCGTTGAAGTCCCAAGATGCGTGCGGTCCCAGACCGGGGACCAGTGGCCGGCACCCCGATTTCGAGCCTAAAGGTGTTCACACAGCTCCAGACGCTGAAATCTGGACTCTGAAAGGAAAACACCCTCATGCTGGCATCCCCGGCTTGGCACATGGACGAGAGAGTGGGGCACGACCTCCATATCCACTCCCAGCCTCCAACAAATTCACCCAGCCCTTGACCCCAGCTCCTCCGGTGCCCAGCGGAACAAAAATTTCCCTGCGTCCTAGAAAGCCTCATTTATCATTCTCATGGGGACCCGAATGACAAAGTTCCTTGTCTCAGCCCGGCTGTGAATCGGGGCCCCCACTTCTACTCCCTTGTCCTCCCTGCGCCCCTCCCGCTTCACACCCCTGTCCATAAGGAGACAAGGTGCAACAGCCCGGGAATGAGCAAGCAGGAGAAGTGGACAGACAGATAAAGGAGGCACTGTTGTGGTCGCCGCCGCCGCTACCCCCATTCAGGGGCCGAATTCAAATGGATATTTCCCCCTCGGCCCAGCTGAACGAGGCTCAATGCCTGAAAGGTGCAGAGCTGCCTCGGTGGACATGCTCTGTGGCTGATATTATAATTTTCATAATGCGCTTTTATGTCGCTCCAGACTCCTCCGGTGAGGAGCCCGCAGAGCTGCTGAAAGGGGCTTTGAGAGGCCCGGGAGGGCGGCTGCTGCGAGCCGCGCGCCCCCCGCCGGCCTGAGTGGCACCGCGTGCCCCGGTCAGGGCGCGGCTCCTGAGTGGCTCCTGCGCCCGCGGCGGCGGGCGCTGCCCGCACTCCTCATTAGCATGCACCCCGAGTGCGCCCGCCGCTTCTAGGCGTCTCTGTGCCCCTCGGGGTCTCTGCCATTCGCCTGGGTGCGGGGTCCCTAGCCTCGCTCCTGCTCAGACTCCATTCAGCTGGAGGCTGGAGACCAGCGGACCTGTCGCCAACCAGGTCTAGGGAAGGTTAAGGTGTTAAATTGTGAGCAGAATCCAGGGAGCAGCCAGGAGCCGAATGGGCTTGAGGGCTTAGCGGTGGCTGCTTCCTGGAAGCGAAGGCGACACTTGTTAGGAGGGGTTTTTAGCGAAGGCAGGGATTGAGTTATAACCAGTGGGGTGTGCTGTTTCATTTTAGCACACGTGTTATTTAACACTGGTAACAAGCCGATGAGGAAATTGAGCAACAGAGAAGTGAAGTAACTTGCATAAGGTCGCACAGCTGGTAAGTGGGCGAGTCCAGATTTGAACCTTAAGAGTTGGTCTCAGAGTCCTTGCTCTTAACTACCTTAATGGCTACTTTCCTGATATTTGCTATGTGTTCGGCCATAGCAATCAGTTCACCAGCAAACAAAGCCATAACAGGCAATACAGACCATTTGCAGATTAATCAAAACTCAAGGTCTTTATCTATGCTCAGTCATTGGTGCTCACTACTGGTGGGTAATAGCTCAGGCAACCTTTTTTCTTCTTCATTTCAACCTCACAGTAGGAATTTGCATGAAATAGTTAAGGCCTCTGATATTCTAAATTAGGCAAATGCTTGACCTTAGTCATCAATAAACACATTAACATTAATAAATATATATTAGTGTGAAACTGTAAAAAAGAGAGAAAGAAACTTTCATTCTAAAAGAACTTTCAAATGAACTCATTATTTGATTGGCCCTGAATGGAGGATTTTAAAAATAAAACTCTAAGTTAACTTTAACATATATTACAGTAGACCCCATTACAGCAGACTCAGAGCTACCATTTCTTAAATGATTCATCTAGCAAACTTCATAAAAAACTATCAAGTAAATGTTGGTAAGGCTGAGGATTAACTCCTTTCCCACCAAAGTTACAAGAGGTTCTCATTGCTCTTTTAAGTAGAGCGTTGACTATGAAGGTCATCAAATACCAACTTTTTTCATTTTTAACAGTCCAACATATGTATGGATGAATGAACAGCATATGTCCCCTCTGCTTCATATTTGTTCAAAAGGCAGACATGTACCAAGGAAATAAATATTTGCACCACCCCAAATCCCTAGGAGACCCTACTTTATATAAGAGTAAATAAGCAGTGCATTCACAGTTGGATATTCCTGCTGTAAGAATGTCTTTCCCAGAGCAATTGCCCCATACACACTCTGAGTTATCACTCAGCCCCAGTTTTCCATTTTTCTTGGCATCATGGTTAGAGGGATATTTTCATGTTGGCAATGCCCACCATGTACTAGGTAACAAAAATTAGCACCGTGTGTCCAAATGCAAAAATACCACAAGGTCAGTCAAGAATTGGTGTCAAATTGGATTTTTATTTATTCTCATAAAGGCCTTTAGGACTTAATCTAAACTTGAGAAATTTTGTGAGTTAGAAACTAAGCAATAGATCTGAAAACACAGCCCACAGATTCTATCCCCAGAGTTGTTAGGATATTTGATTTTCTTCCTTAAACCAACCTCACTGGTCTTGTTTATGAATCTACCAGTGTGGATAGTCCTGCATATCTAATGGAATGAACCCAAATTACAGCTAAAATCTGTTCTTCCTGATTTGTTGTAGAGCAATGAAAGATAACTACATCTGAAATTGGGAGACAGCAGCTGCTCATACATTCCTTCATTAAATAAACATTGGATACCTGCTGATTGAAGCCATTTTGGTGTTTGGATGTGAATGGCTCTTTAGAACCCTTCCCATATGTTAGCCTCTATTAAATTCAACAACTTTGCTCTGGCTGCCTCTAAGTCAGAGGTTATTAAATCCTTATTAAAACTTGAAAACATTCTTAAGTAAAATTGTACTGCACTCTTTCTAAATAAAGTGCCATTTTCAATAAGTGGTTTTTAAAATGATGTACATGGTAGACTGGGACCAAAATGTCAAGCACACAGATAATTCATAACACCTACCTAGTTTGCTTTTGCTTAAATTACACAGCTAAATGAGAAGAGAAGATAGATTTGGTTTAAATTACTCACTTTGAATTGCCTTTTAAATCCCCCCTCCCAAATTTCTTAGTAAACCACATCATTTTTAGAGATTGTAAGATTTGACAATAACTACCAGGATAATCACCCTCTTGGAGGAGGTGATGACAGTAAGTTAATGAATGTCATTAATGAAAATAAGAATAATGTTATTAGTGTTTATTGTGCATGTTAACATAAGCTTTAAAATATTTTTGAAAAACAATTGATAATTGTCAAATGCTAGATTTAAATTATTATAGTATTAGGATAGGAAGTGAATTCTTTATGAGCTGCTTAGGATGTGGGTGGTAGTTATCTAGAGAAGTAAAAGATACAATGAGTTATAAAATAAATTCAGGATTTACCTACAGGCAGACTGGGCAATTGGGGTCCCAATACTTCTTTTACTATCAATAGCTTTCTTTGGGGGCCTAAATTATCCAAATACTCAACTGTTGTTTTTTTTTTAAATCTTTGTTTTATATACAGTATAGAGTCACACACTTCATTTTCTTTTGTCCTATTGGAGCATTTTCATTTCCTTCATATTATTTCAAGTAGGGAAACAGAGGTGGGAGCACTGAGGAAAGTATGCACGTAAGTCTCAGGAACAAAAATATTCCATGAAAGGAGAAATCCTGTTGTCCAGCTTCCCTAGGGTCCATTGGCATTGATTTGACTGACCTTGTGCCTCCTTTGGCCTGTGCAGGCGTTAGCTTACTAAAGGTATGCTGCAGATTAAAGGAGGGTCTTGTAAGAACTGGCTGTGTTTTGGATTTCTTTTTTCTTTTCTTTTTTTTTTTAATGGATATGGAAAAGAAAATTGAAGAAAGGAGTGCTTGATTTTGTAAAGGCTGAGGAGAAGGAGGAGAGAAAGCTATGGTTGCCATTGTATTCTTGCCATGAGTGGAGGATGTGTCCACCATTTGACCTGCTCAGGCTCGGCTTTCCCACCTAAAAATGGAAAGAACGGGATGATCCAGCCATTCATTTGCTGGTCCACAATTCTGATTCTTAAAAGAACCAGCCCCTGACAGAAGCCCAAATAACTTCATCCCTGATTATAGTCTCAAGTATATGTGTTTGCAGAAGTTAACTTCAAATCTGAGGCTTTAAGTGTATGACTCACCATCTGTTCTTTGCATTATACTTTATTTATAGAATATAGTGCAGTACATATAATTGTTTGGCATTTTTCTTTTAATGAATAGGGCCTCTGCTCTCATCACCCATGACAACAATCAAATGAATTTCAATGTATAGAACATGTTAAAATTCTAAAATAAAAATTCTGTATGTGCTTATTTGATGTGGTAGATGGGTTCTGGAAAGAAGTTGTGTAAAAAATTCTACCATTCCATTTATTCATATAATAATTTCAGATATGCTTTTAAGATGTGTTCTGATTGGAAGTGACTAACAAAATTTCAACTGTTAGATTTTCTATTCTACTCTTCTGCCTTGTCCCTCTTACTTACTAAAGAGATTTCATGGATCCATGGATATGTCTTAAATAAATATTAGAGGTAAAGAGAATGAGAGGGCATTTAGGAAAAAATATTAAACAAGATAATTGTGGGGGTTTCTGCCTTCATAAATTTGCTATTCACAATGGCCTTTCTGAGTTCCAAAAAGTACTTTTTAAAATTAACACATCACTTACTAGATACATTTTTTTCACCATTTAAAATGAGAAAATGATAATAAAATGTCATTGAGAGTGAGATAAAGGGTCATTCATATGGCTTTACATTAAATTAAAGTGTTTAGTTCTTGGCAGTGAGATTTATTAAGGACAAATGAGGAGTGGTGGGATTTTTCTCTAAGTCTCCAGTTTCCATTTTAGATCTTACATGGTGAATGTGTGTCCAAAATTGCAAATTATTTTAACTAATAAACAGCACTTAAATAACTATAGCCACAGCTTTGTGCTTCATTCAAAACTAATAAAGCCGGTAAGTTAATATCAGTAATTAACTTCCACTGTGCCTTACTTCCTTCTATAGGTGCTTCACTTTATACATTTGATATTTAGTTAGTGAGTATGGGAAAGCAAAGTACAGAAAGGAAATGATGCTCATATGATGGATATTGGGGAAAAAAATCTTATATCGGAAAAATAAATGTATTTGCCACATACTTGTATATGCCCCCACAAGATCTATTGGCTCATGAGGACAGATAAGATGACCGATTCATAAATAGATGGACATGGTTCCTCAATGAAGAACCTGTAATCCTTCAAGAGCATGTCTAATGCCTGGTTAACTGAAAATGTTGAATGAAGGGATTACCAAAATGAGAACATTTTGAGGGGAAGGGTCAAGAAGATTCAAAAGAAGGGGAGAATTAAACTGCCAAGATCAGTGAGCAGGAAGTGGAATTTAATATACACTAAATAAACAGTGGGAAGATTTTGGTTTTTTAAATAATGAAGAAGAAAAATGTAGAATGCTCTTTTTCACTTAGAAATGATTTCAGCTAACGTTTGAAAGGTCTCTGTAGGTAGTGGGTTGATTTTCTTTGGGTTAATTTTCTGCCATTTCTTTTAGGGTTTCCTTTTATTCACCTTATACAAAAAGGCCATTCGTCAAGTTCAAGAATATGAAGGACACATTGCCAGTGAGTGCTGCTGTTGTTGTTAAGAAAATGAGTTTATATCCCAGCGTGGTGTCTAAAATAACCACATGAACAACCACAGAGCAAATGGAATTTCTACACCAGAACAGGGGCTTTTGAAACTGGTCTACTTGCACAGAATTACCTAGATCAGATGCATATCCTATTGACTTGAGCAGTAAAAGGGGAAAAAAAAAAACTTTCTCTAGATGTTCTTAGGGAAACACACACACACATCAGAGAGGAAAAAAAAAAAACACCCAAAAGCAGCACACTTAGCAACTCAGTGGGGGAAAAGGCCAGGCTACAATTGACAAGGATGTAAAGACACCTCCTAAACCATGGGAAAACATGTATAAATCGTTTTGACTCACTGCATTCAGAACCCATGGAAGGGAATCACAAAACTGCACTTTGGCATTGTTGGCCTGAAAGGATATCTATTTATCATCTTATAAGACAGCTCGAATGATCTTTATCTACTTTGCCCACTTTCTGACCCAAATTCAGGGTTTTTATGGAAAATTGCAGTCAGTTTGATTGATGAAATCCAAAGATGTCTAAAATGGCACCAAAGATCTCCAACTGTGCAGACTCCAACAGAGGGCTTCAATGTTGGCATTGTTCCTGAAGGAATAAAAAAAGAAGAAAAAGTTGAGAAAACAGGCAAAAGTTAGAGAATTTCTGCTTTAAAACTTCAAATTTCAATGAAGATCCCCAAACCCATTATCCCTGTTCACACGTGCGAATAGGGCGGACATCAAAGTATTTCCCACACATAGCAACAAAACCGGGTTCCTCTTGAACCAATAAACCTTCTTTGTAACCCGGCTGATTGGCTGCATTTACGGAGCGAGCAGGTTTCAGAAAGGCGCTCGCGGCCTGCAGCGGAGAGCCGAGGAGCCGGGAGTGCCTGCCGGGGCTCAGCAAGAAGAAATGGCCTAGGCTCTGGCCCTTACCCCGGGCCACCTGGGTCTTTAAAAAACCCTACCGAGAAGCCCGAGCGGCCCCCGAAAGGCCTGTTCCCGGGCAGGACAGCCAACGCACTCTCCTCTCCCTTCCCAGCCAGCCCGCGGCGCCACCGTGGACCCACAGCCAGACTCAGACGGCGAAAACGGCGCCGAGGCCGGCGGAAGTAGGAGACAGCAGGGATCGTCAGCGAAACCTCGGACCAATTTGGGGGGCGATGCATTATAGTGGAATATTGTCACCTGCCTAATTGTTGTAAGCGGGCCTCCTCTCCTCCCCTCCCCCATTAGTAATAATAGCTGGAGCGTGCCTCCTACCGGGTTACCAGGCCCGAGAGCTGATGAATGAACCCCCCGGTAGGGGAAAATCTTGGGAGATGTCTTCTGTCCTATTACCCAAGGGGGCCGGCTATAAATCTTCCTTCATTTTAACCACATTTACCCTCATCCTCCTCGGGGCTAGGGATGCTGCGTTAAGATTGCTCTGATGTGCCAACGCTCTGGACCAGCTGCTCCTAAATACAGACAGGTCCTTGTCAATTAAGGCTTTGAGAAGCAGGTCCTCGGGGCCCTGGGGCATTGGAGCAGCCAGCAGCGTGCAGCCCCCACAATTAGTATCCATTTGGAAGGGACCTTCAGGGCATAAATGCACAGGCAAAGGAAGAATCAAAACACCAGGCAACTTCAATTCTGGAAATTGGTCGTGCAAGTGTTGTGAAACTGAACAGACGGCCTCCAAGAAGGGAGCTAAGATTTCTGGTGTGAGATGGGCCTCTCTCCTGCACACCCCCCTCCCCTCCTTCCCGATAATTCCCCTTTGTCTTGTTTCAAGCCAGGCAGTAGATGGAGTTTGTAGATGGGTTTGGGGGGGGTTGTGGGGGAAGGGAGATAAATGAATACATTCATTTGCCCGCACCAGGCTGAAGTCTTTTGGTGTCTTTTGTGGCCACCTGAAGCAGCTGGTCAATCCTGCCCGGACCCTGGCCTTTGGCCCAGGGGGCGCTGGACAAGGCAGAGGCTCCAAGGAGAAGAGCTGCGATGTCTCAGGTCAGCGAGGCCAAGCTGCCGGTGGGCCAGGCAGAGCATTAGCAGCTTAGCTAAACAAAACCCCAAAGACTCAGGGGGCCTGGGGCACCACGAGGGAAGGTGTTTGTTTAAGCGATTAGGAGCAGTTGGTAGTTAGGGGTGGAGAAAAGGGCAGATCTTGTGACACAGGGCAACTTAGCCGGACAGCAAGGGTGGACGTTGGGAGGACATCACTGTTTAAGACTGTGTGACCCCACCAAGTTCAAGAACAGAGCAAACAGCACAGGCCATTAGGGACAGCCGTCAAATGGGTGGCAACAAAGCCAAGGGGCATTGAGAAAAATGTTTCAATATTAAATATGGGAAAGTATCGGGGGCCAGGGCAGGGGGTCAATGAAAGTCAACAAGACCATAGGCTTAATGGGAGAAAGAATTTAATATCAAAAATGCATAAATCTGCAAGTGAGGGCAGCCCCATAATGGAGATAAAAGAACCAGTTCAGTCAACATTCTGTGGATAATGGCACCATAATAGATAGCATCAGGTTGTTAACATTTAACACAAAAGTTAAGAGAATGAAAGGAAAGGCAGCTCCCTTAATTCAGAACCTCCTGGAAAATTTCCATATGCCACCTTGGATGGATATGTTGCTAGCTGCTTTATCAATGTTCTGACCATCAGCAAATAGGTGGGTGCCTGCCTTTTCTCTGGGCTTCACACCCCCTACCTGTTTCCCAAGGTTTCCTTCTTACAGGCATATGCATTCTTTAAAGAGCCAAAGTTTTCTCTGAGAACCCATTGTGATTTTCTTCCTCCCATTTCATCAAGGAGGTGAACATTCTTTTAAAATTCACATCCCTGTCCTCAGTGAGCTTACAGAGTTCTTATCAAGGAGAATATCATGAAAAGAAGAGTTCAGGTTTGGTTTTACTTTCCCTGCTAAGAATATAGACATATTTCTTCAAAGGGAGGACATCAAACCAAAAGCTTTAAAGGAATTTCTCACTTTTTTCCAATCTATAAAATATCTTATTTGCAATGAAACTTCTATCAGCAGAGCCCTTAAAATTCAGAGTAGCTTATGAAGCAAGTACTTCTGCTGTATGTGCTAGATCTTTCTGGACTATACCTATATGTGAAAAATACCTTCTCTTTTACACCCACAGATAGACACTGAAAGTTAAGGAGAGAACATCCTATCCTGACAGTAACCCAACAGGTGGTAAGTCATTCCAATTGTGGACAGCCGCTGCCCAAGATTCAATGTCTTCCAAGTCTGCCAGAATCTATCATCCTTTAATTCCTGCAGGGCCAAAAGAAAGAGGGAATCCATCTTCCAGGAAGTCATGGTTGGGGTGCCTTCTACCGAGGGGAGCACTGGCTTTTCATCTGTTTCTTTAATATCTAAGATGCTTGTTAGTTTTCAAAACATATTTACATACATTATCAGAGTTGATCCCTACAACTACTTCATAGAATGAATAAGGCAGACATTGTTATCCCCATTGTATAGGTGAGGAAACTGAGAATTCAGAAAGATAAAATAACTCATCTAAGTTTACACAGCCACAGATTCGTAATCTAGTGGGTTCCATACCTTCCTGTGTACAGATTTTGGCCACCGCTATTTGGAATGCAAAGTTGAAAGGCATGGTTAGAAACTGATATCTTCCTTAAGCCTGTACAGGCATTTCGGTGTTCATTCACATCTGGGTTATGAATATTACTTAGATGTTTTGGAGCAGCTGGAGAATTTAGGGGGACTTCCAGAGCACATGTCCAACATACTCATTCCACAGATGAGAAACCTGAAGCTCAGAACCATTTAACTTCTGGCCCAGGTCCCAAGGAAGAAGTAAATTTAGGCTCAGCCTGAGCCTGGTGGTTCCATGACCAGGCTAGATGCAAATTCAGTATCCATGACACCTGATTATTCTTCCAGGGGAACTGCAAGTTCCTTGGGTACAGTGTCTTCTGTTTCTTCTAGATCCCTTGTGGAACTATCTCCTTAATAAGTATTTGTGGAATTAATTAAAGAATGACTAATGGATGATAAATGAATGAGCAGGATTAGGGACACTAGAGACACTGGTTTGAGCCTACCTCCTGCAACATTAACAAGTGGCAGTGTGAAAACCATACTAAAAGATCCTCTCTTTTTTTAATGGAAAGAAAACATGTTATAAGTGAAACTGGCCCCAGAGTTTTGGACACTGGGGATTTTTGTTCGTTTGCTTTGTTTTGATGCAACTGCCAAGGTCTAGTTCCAGCAGTGGCCCCTTCCCACTACTCTTGAGCAAGGAGAGCCAAGACCACAGGACCTAAACTTAGAGGAGCCCTTACCCTGGTGTGTTCCAGCCTCATCCCCTGACATACTCCCTTGCAGGTGGGGAAGTCAGGGAGGTCAGGAGGGCAGACCTGGCTGGGGGAGGATGGCACCTGCTGTCCCTTCACACTTGGATGTCACTGTGACCAAATGCCTTCTAAGAACTTTTCCATCTCTAAACTTCTGAGGTCCTGTCCTGAGCCTCTGACTTGTAGCCAGCTGGACCTAACTAGACCAGAGATGACTGTCAGTATAAAGGCGATGGGAACCTCCCTGACCCCCCAGAGCAAGCCTTGGAGAGCAAGGCTGGCTGTGGCCATCCCCCGGCTTGCTCCAGCTGGAGTTCCAGGCTGGACACTGGCCTAGCCAGGTTCTTTCCCCCGAATCTTTGGAATCATTCCCCTCCGCTCTCCACCCTCGGCTCCCTCCAGTCTTGGCGCCTGGCAGCGCAGCTCCCGACGCCAGCCGGCACTTCCGGGGCCTGCCCTATCCACCACCACCCCGCTCCCCCCATCAGGTCGGCGAGAGCGCACGCGGGTCTCCAGGCTGCTCTGGCCCACTGACCTGGCCCTCAGCCGCGCCCTGAGACGGCCCGGGACCCAGTTGGCCCCTCTATCGAAAGGGCCGGACAGGAAGAGGGGACTTGGGAGGCAGGACCACCTTCTGTGGCGCGGAGTGCCAATGGAGCACCTTGGAAAGCTCGGGATCCCCCAAACAGCTCAGCCATGCCCAAGGCATAGCAAGAAGCGAGCTAGGTTGTCTCCACAACCATCCACGATACGCAGAAGCCAAACGGGGAGTGGACAAGGCAGGAGGCTAGAATGTGTACTAAAGAAAAATGTGATTGGGCCCAATGCAGCAGAAGTTTCCCGGGGGTTCAGGAGGTCTGGCAGATGTAGCTAAGCACACGGGAGTGTATGTCAAGTAGGGTTATTGCAAAGGCGAGAGAGCGAATCGCGCAGGCGCGAGCAGCCAGTGGGCCCGCGCTCCGGGGTCAGGGTGGCGGGCAGCGTGTCCATCCTGGCGGGACAGTAATTGCCCCGGGTCTGACAGGACGCCGGGGGCTCGGGGCAGCTCCATCCATCTCCATCCAGTTAGCAACTTACTCCCCCACCCAGCCTTGCTCGGGCCTCGACTCGGAATAATGGGAACAATTGTCCCCCCTCCTGGCACAGCCCTTAACCGCTCCGAGTTTGCTGCGCCTCTCGTTTTTCTGGCCCCGCCTGTCCCCCAGTTTGGCGATGGGGTTCGGGTGGAAGGTCAGCTCGAGTCCAGGTGCTCCCTGCTTGTAGAGCGTAGCCGAAGCCCGGGGAGGAGACCTCAGCCTCGGGCACCGCCACTGTCCGGCCTGCTCCTCCAACCTGCCTGCTAACCCAGCCTCTAGGCCTTTCCCTCCCACCCGCACCCTCCATCTCCTGCCTCTAGAATTTTCCACAAGCATTGGGAGCTGGAAAAGATAATTCCCCCTCTGGCAATTTAATAGTCCCAAGTCATCATCTGCCTGACACTGGCCATCCATCTTCTCCCAGGGGAGGACAAAGCCGAGCCTCCCGGACTCCAGGCCTCTCCCTCCCTAGCCCTTTCTATTTTGGTACGGCGTCCCCACAATGGCGCCCTTATGGACCATAATGACGATGTTTATGAAGGCCACGATTCCAGTGTATGAAGACAATTTTATGCCTAATTAGAAAATGATGTAAGCCGAGAGCAGACAAAGAGGAGCTGTCCCCCCTCCCGTTTCTCCCTCTTTAATCACCCCCCAAATTTCCTCGGGCCGGTCCCCTTGCAAGTGCTAGGGGCTCTGGGCTTCTGTTTTGACAGCAGCTCGTCTCCCCACGCTCCGCTGGCCCTGGCGGTGAGGCAGGCGGCGGCCTGCACGTCCGGCAGCTCCAGGCAAAGGCTGGGGTGGGGGGTGGGGGGGAGCGACGCCGCGGTGAGGGGACAGAGGCCGGCACAGAGGCTTCAAGAGATTTGGGACGGGCACTCCTGCGCTTTCTCCCTTCCCCATGCGTCCGCATCCGAAGGGACCTCACCCCTGCGAAGACTCCAATAAATGCAACCCGGCGCCACTCGATTCCGGGATAATTTTTAATATATATGCAATAAATGTTCACTTTGTTAGATTGAATGACAGACAATAATATCGGCAAATCTTCATATCCATCCATTACCAGCAAATGAGCCGCACAAAGGACGGATTTGCTTTTGATTAATTTATTTGCAGACTCGGGTTGATAAAGCAATAACTATTTGCTTAAACTTGACATTTGGTCTTCGGGGGGTTATCAGACAAATCCCTGTCGTTGGGGGGAGATAATAAAGCTGTTTAAAGGGGATTAATTATTAATTGGCTGCAATTAATTTCCCCCCTTTGCTCGGCTGCTGCCAAAATGCTCATCCCTCACCCACAAACAAAAGGCAAGGGGTTGCCCTACCCCCACGAATCCGCAGCAGGAGTGTCTCCCCAAAGCCCCGAGTGGAGATGTGGCCTCTTGCATCCCCGTTTATTCTTGTGCACACGATTTTAATGAATCATTTTCCCAGGGGG
>PVKY010007042.1:0-15324 GCA_004027775.1 Bradypus variegatus | reverse complement strand
AGACATTACAATTAAAGCCCTATTTTTATACCTATAAAAGTACATATTTTCACCACCCAGAATTATGTGTTAAAATTTTAGCACATTCACCTTTAATTTTTTTCTTCTAAGAGAGGAGACATTACAATTAAAGCCCTATTTTTATACCTATAAAAGTACATATTTATCAATGAACAATGCATTATGTGGCATCATATTGCACTGCTTATTTTTAGATTCTTTTAGACATGGTTTCCTGTATATATCGTCGTGCATCCCCGTTTTCACTCAACATTGGGAGATCAACTCACATCCTTGCTTGTTTCCCTCTAACTGACGTATGGTATTCCACATTTCATTTTGTCTCTAGGCTGGTCTCATCGGTGGCACATGGCATCTGGTTGCTTTAATTTGCGAGTCCCAAGTCCCAGGGAGGCAGGGGGCACCCTGAGTTCCACGGAGGCTGCACGCTTCAGGGAGGAAGGGGGTCTCGATGGCACTGCAGAGCTGCATGGGGCTCTCGGGGCAGTTGGAAGGCACTGGTGGGAGATGCCTGCCCTTGGACCTGGGCTGCTGGCAAGGCTCAGTGGCTCCGTGGAGATGCCTTGTCCTTTCCAGCCCGCCCGAAGCCAGAAGAGATGCTATGTTAGCCAGTGTCCAAGTGGACATCGTGGGAGGAACGTGGCTATTCCCAATTCATCATGTCCCTTTATTTGTGTTAATAATAGTACTCGCCACTCGTTACTGGCTTGCCATGAGCCAGGCACTTACACCCACCTCATTTAATCCTTTCAGGATTTCATTTATTATTAGTCCCATTTTACTGAAAATGAAACCGAGGGTCAGAGAGGTGCAGTCACCTGCCCAAATCCTTCCCCCTGTGAGCATTCCCTCGCCATACGCCTCCCACATGCCCAGAAAGCTCCCAGGGTGGAGAAAAGATGGATTTTTACTGAAAGCAGCAGCCAAGTTTTGGTTTTCCTGAACGCCTGTGGCTGTTCGCCGAGTGACTGTTAAGAAAGTGCGGCCCGGCAGGTGGGCCCCAGGGCTCTGGCTCAGGAGGTGGAGGAGGCAGCTTCTGGTGCTCAGAGAGGGAAGGGGAGCTGCCCTTTGCCAGCTGCTCACGCGGACAGCGTGCCGTGGGTTGCTTACGCAGTGGGAATTTATCGGCTCAAGGTTTTGAGTCCAAATCAAGGTGGCATCCAGGCGACGCTTGCTCCCCAAAAACTGGTGTTCTGCACCGGCTGCCGGTGACCCCTGGGCCTGGGATTCTCTGTCACGTGGCGACAAGCTTGGCGGCCTCTCCAGCTTCTGCCTTCTCTTCCGGTTCCATAGATGTTCTGCTTCTGGCTGCTTCCTCTGGGGCTTTCTCCATTTGTCTAAATTTCATTCTCTTATAAAGGACTCCAGTAAGGTCCACACCTTAACTGAAGCCGCCTCATCAGGAGGTCCTACCTGTAATGGGTTCACACCCACAGGGATGGACTCAGTTTAAGAACATGTCTTTCTGGGTGGTTGGGGATCTTGGATTGTTTTTGGATTGGTGTTAACCAGGATGGGTGGGGGTACAGCTTTGGAACCCAACAACTGGGAAACATTTAGATCTTAAGTATAGGAGAACACAGAACTAACTCCCTCCCCCCCTCCTCTCTTTAAGGTCCTCTGTATGACACATGATGCCAGACACGTATTTAGAGACTCTCTCAGGGCAACCAGAGCTCAAGAAGACAGGTATCTTCCGGGTGGATGAGCTCTCAGGAGATCTGGTTCCGTCTGTTGTGTGGATGGGGAAGCCGAGGCTCTGGAAAGGAAAGGGATTGAACTTCTCGGCCCTGGGCTGCTTGGTCCGACATGTCCTCAGAGCCCAGAAAGCACTCCACACACGATGTGCATTCCACAAATACTCATTGAGTGGATAAGAATGTTGGAGATTAAAAAAAATATGCAATTAAGCTGAAACCCCAAGCGTTGTGTCCCCTGTTTCTACTGGGCCCATGGCAAGGTGGCCGGTGTCTCAGCAATTGCATAGCCACGGCCCGGGGACCCACAATGCCACGCTGAAGGAGAAGTGCACAGCCGAGGACAGAGCCTGGGCTCCCGCAGCCCACCAGGCGCCAGCGACACCACCTGGGCCTCAGCCCCCTGCACCGCAGCCTCCTGGGGGATGCGGGGCCCCGCGGGGACCCTACAAAGACTTGTTCAAGCCCTAAACCCTGGTCCTGGGATGTGAGCCCCTTTGTAAGTGGGAACTTTGAAGGTGTTACTGGTTCAGCTGAGGCCAAACCGAATCCAGGAGCCTCAGCCCAGTATGACTGGAGCCCTCTCTGAGAGCAGGAGGAGAAGCTGGGGAGAGGGACAGCCACGCGATGGGCAGAGGCCGAGCTGTGCATGGCTGCGGCCGCCACCAGGGCACTGCTGACTTAGGAGAGGCACGGCCTGCAGATACCTTGATGCTGATCTAGCTTCTGGAACGGGGAGAAAGTAAATCCCCGTTGTTCAAGCCGGCCCGTGTGCAGTGTTTGTTACGCAGCCCCGGCAAACTGAGACAGAGCCCTGGCGTCCACAGCTCCCTAGGCGAGGGCGCAGCCGCAGGCTCAGCCCTGGTGTCGCTCCTCAGAGGCCACCCTGGCCGGAGCCCCTGCCCCAACCCCCCACCTGTCCCAGCCTGGTTTTGCTCTTTCTGAGACTGACTTGGGTTTGGAATGAGCTGGCCAGAGGCTGGGCTCCGCGTCAACCTCCTCTGCCTGGCACATAAAAGTCACCTTGGGGATCATTGCTGAACGAACGAGGGAAAGAGGGCCGGGGGGCTGGCTTCTGGGCTGAAGCGTGTGGGAATGTGTCCCCAGGCAGCGAGGGGTCCCAGCCAGGAAGGGGGCTGCGGTCCCTGGTGGAGATGAGGTGCCTAGAGTGTGTCTGGCAGCCAGTAGGCTAGTAACGAGCTGCCACCACTCGTTGAGTGCCTACTGTGTACCACCACACCTTTATTTTAGATTGCCTCATCCTCAGAGCGTGGTAGTTACCACCAGCATCCTCCTTGTGCACATAAGGGAGCGGCGGTGAAGACATGAGCGTTCGGCCCCCTGTCTCGGAACAGGTGCAGCTGAGATGTGACCCTCCAGGTCTCTGACCCCAGAGCCTGGGCTCTTCCTGGAGGGTTTTGGGACCATCTTACAGATTTTCATCAGGTTCTAAACGTGAACCCAAGCTCCTGCCTGCCCCTACTGGTCCCCTGAGGGGCTGCCCCGGCCCGGAAGCAGAGTTGTGCCCTCACTCAGCCCACAGCATTAATCGAGCACCTCCTGTGTGCTGGGCACTGGGGGAAATGGCAGCGCTTGAGCCAATGTTCCTGCACTCAACGGAGCCCACCGTGTAGGGGGGAGAAAGGCAACAAAGAAGTAGGCAAGTTAAGTAGACAACAAAACTCAGGCCCTGATCTGCACTGGGAGTGAGTGGGATTGGTGGGACCGACAGGGCAGGGTGGGCAGGGCAGGGTTCCTTAGAGGGGCAGATGGGGCAGCCTCTCTGCAGAGGAAAGGTCTGAGAAGATGGCAGCCAGCCAAGAGCCACGGAAGGGGAGTTGGGGGCCCTAAGAGCGAGTGAACTTAGTGTATTCGAGAAATGCAAGAAAAGGCCGGTGGGTGGAGTGTTGCCTGAACAAATTATCGTACTAGTTTTGGTGTCCTTGAGTGCCTGGCTTGGAATTAGCACAAAAAAAGGCACTCAAGGTATATCTGAATTAAATTGAATTGAATCAAGTCAGTGCCTGCTTGGGAGAAAAAAACCAGTTTCTGGTGCAGCCTGTTTCACAGGAAAATTCCCTCCTGGAATAATGGTTGGCAAACCAAGAGCAGTCAAATGCAGATGGAAAAAGACAGATTAGCCATTCTCAGGTTGCAGACCCAGAATTGAAAAGTCTTGGGTGAAGGAGAAAAAACACTTAAGACCTTTTGTATGGCACGATTTGAACTTAATCTCCTGCTGCTATTGAAGGTTAATCTGTTTTTTTTTTTCCTGATAAATGGAGAGCTGGTACTGGCATGGAAGTGTGTGCTTATTGGCTCTGGCACTCCTAAACCCCTCATTTTTTTAGCTCTGGATCAAAGACGACAGAGGACTAGAGAGCCCTGGGGCAAAAATGGCAAGATCCTGCTCCCAGCTTGGAAGTCTTAAACAACAATAGCTAACATTTAACCAACCTAATAAAGCTATGGGGTAGGTGCAGGTCTGACCCCATTTTAGCAGCGAGGAAAACAAGGCCCAGAGAAAGTAAATTGCCTACTCAAACACAACATATTCAAAACCACTTCATCTCCCAGCCTTTCCCACCTCAGTAAATTGCACCACCTTTAGCCTAACTGCTCAAACCAGAACTCTGAGGCGCACCCTGCATTCTTACCCCACATTGTTCCCATCACCAACCTGTCTATTGTACATTATAAACATAGAACATCCTCAATGTCCCCCTCTCATCCCCATCACCCTGGCTCACCCAGCATCATCCCTCCCCTGAGCCACTAACTGGTCCTCTAACTAGTCTCTTTACCACCACCATTCTCCCTCAGTAGCTGCATGTGATCTGCCACATCTCAGATTTTTCTCTTTGTCTTTGGTTTCCAGTAGTGCTACTGTGCTGTGGCTACGTGTGATTTTCTCTGTATTTGTTCTGCTAAGAGTTAATTGTGCTTATTGCATCCCATGGCTTGGTGGCTTTCATTAACTTTGAAATATTCTTCATCATTATCTCATAAATTATTACTGCTGCCCAAAGCTTGCTTGCTTTCTCTTCTTCTGGGACTCCAATTACACAAATGTTAGACCTTCTTACCATGTCCCATATGTCTCATGCTTTTTTTCCATCCTTTTATCTCTCTGTTCTTCAGCCTGGTATTTCCCTCTGGCATCTCTTCCACCCCTTGTGTCTTTCTTTGGCTATATCTAATTGGCTTTTAAAAAATAATAATAAACTTTACTTTTAGAGCCGTTTTAGGTTTACAGAACATTGGAGAGTTCACAGACTTCCCATGTTACTCCCTCCACACACCCTATTATTGACAATTTGCATTAGTATGGCACATTTATTACAATTGATGAACCAATATCCATACATACAGTTTACATCTGGGTTCACCCTTTGTGTATGGGTTTTGCCATGTATCCACTGTTGCAGCATCAGAGTTTTACCACCGTAAAAATGTCCTGGGCTCCATCCTTTACCCTACCCTTTCCTCAACCTGTGACAACCTCAGATCTTTTCACTCTTTATACTTTTGTCTTTTCCAGATTGTCACGTAGTTGGAAGCATACAGTATGTAGCCTTTTGAGACAATTGACAGTGGCTTGTTTCAACTAACAATATGTATTTAAGGTTCTTCCATGACTTCTCATGCCTTGACAGCTCATTTCTTTTTCCTCCAGAACAATGTTCCATTGTTTGGATGTGCCAGTTGATGTATCCACTCACCTATGGAAGGACATCTTGGATGCTTCCAGTGTTGGGCAGTTATGAATAAAGCTGCCATAAACGCTCATGTGCAGGTTTCTGTGTGGACATAAGTTTTCATCTCCTTTGGGTAAATATCTAGGAGCATAATTGTTAGATTGCCTGTGAGCTTAGCTTTGTTAGAAACTGCCAGACTGTCTTCCAGAGTGACTGTACCATTTTGTATTCTCATCCAGTCAGTTGCTAAACTTAACTTTTGAGTCCTTAATTTTAGTTATTGATTTTGGGGAGTCCAAAATTTCCATCTAATTCTCTTTTATAGAGTCCCTGTTCTGCCAAAATTCTCCATTTCGTGTTGTAGTTCATGGAACATTTAATCATAGCAATTTTACAGTCCCTGCCTGATAATTCCACTATCTGGACCTCTTTGGATTTGTTTTCATTTTCTGCATTTGTGGGCTTTTTTTTTTTTTTGATTTATGATTTTTGGTCAAGTCCTGAGTTCTCATAAGCCTGGACATTGAGTCTGAAATGTTGTGGAGATAAAGTGATATCTTTTTCCAGAGAACGTTTCCTTTGGCTCCTGGTGACCAGCTGGGCTGAGAACACTAGTGGCCCCAGGTCAAATTAATCCAGTGAGGAACTGAGATGGCTCAGAGCTGGGATTCTGTCTCTGTGAGGAGTGGTCTGTTTCTTATTCACTCTTTCTGTGAAGGGTGCCACCTCAAAACCTTGGACGCTTAGGCCTGGCCTCCTGTGCCCCTTCCCCCCACCCCACAAATCTGTCGAGAGTCCTGCTCAGCTTCTCAGGTGCTGCTTTTAGGTTCCCTTGAAGGGAACTTGGAGCCCAGGGCCAGCCTCACCTCTCTGGGCTTCCATCCTCTACCAGATCTTGGCCTCATAATCCCTCACTGCCAGCACTTTCAAAACAGATGTGTTTTTCTTTTAATGTTGTCCATCTTTTCGAGTGTTAGCAGGAGGGATGGTCTGAAATAATCAGGTCCGCCTTGGGTGCTGCAAGCTACCCATTATCTTTACAATGAATAGAAACCTCTCATCCTCCCTCCAGGCAACACGTGCTCTGGACACTGCCCAGCGCTGCAGCTTGGACTTGTGCAGCTCTCCTCTGCTCCCGACGCTGGACCTGAGCATGCCGGGCTCCTCTGTGCCCAGGACCTTTGCTTGAGCTTTCCCTTCCGTTTAGAATATTGCTGCCTTTACCTCATCCTCCAGGTCTGTTTAAAAGTCGCATCCTCTGAGAGCCCTTTCCTGACTCCATTCTAAAGCAGACCCTGCACTCACGCCCACACTCGTCTCTCCCCAGCCTCTCGTGCATTTATTATCCTGTATTATCTGTTTTGCCACTAGATGGAAGTACTCTGAGGCTGGGGATCTCTTAGCCTGAGGTCCCTCTAAGCAGACCATGAGGTGAAGGTTGCAGACAGGTACTTTATTTGGGAATTACAGGTACAGGGGCTGACACAGGAATGGGGAGCAGACGAGGAAGGGTGTGTCATTGTGCCGGTGATCACAGTGGGTGACTGGAGCTCCATCCATAGGGAAATGCTGGAAAAGGGTGTGGAATCCCCTCCCCAAGGGGTGAAGGGGCTGGGGGTTACACACCAGCCCCTCAATCCTACTAGCCGAGAGCTTCTCCTGGAGCATCCAAGTCCTGGCACTTCTTCTCTGTCCTCCGTGTGGGCATAGCAGCCGCCATCCCACATGGTTCTGGAAGGAAGTGCTGGGCTCAGAGAGACGGATGCCAGCAGTCGGAAGCTTTCTGGGGCACGATAAAGCAGGATGACCTCAGGGGTATTAGCAGGGGGCCCTGGCAGGATGGTGTTTGTTTTGGTGACTATATTATTCCCAACTCTGAACTTAATATGTATTTGTTGAATCAGTGAGCTCTTAGCAGTCCCAGGACTGGGACTTAGACCTTTGAATGGATTCACCAAATTAGCAGAAATGATCACTGAGAGCCTTCCGCTTGCCAGGCGCTTTGCCAGGCACCGTGTAGAAGGAAGGGTGACCAGATGTCCAGGCCATCTCACAGGGAGAGCGAGGTTGTGCCCATGGAGAGGAGACGGCTGAGGGGGACACAGCCCCACCCACCCGACAGGCTACCCGGAGGGGCTCGTACGGTGCAGGGCCCATGGGCTGGGAATGTTTCAGGGCAGTCTCTCAGCCAGAATTGGAACCACTGGAAGACAGACAGGATGCCCACCTTACCCTCCACCCCCCCACCTCCATCCCACCCCCCAGCAAAAGTGCAGGCGTCACCTCCAAAACGGTGATCACTGCCCCCTGTCCCCAGCTTGTCCCAGGCCACTGTTGTCACCAGCCACCTGGCCAGAGGGCCTGGTCAGCACAGTTCCCAGCCAGGAGCCGGCATAGCCTGTTGAACTAGCGTCAGGGCCTTGTGCCCTGTCCTTGCCACAGCCTCAGGTTTCAAAGCCCGGCCCTGCTCTCGCCCTTAGCTCGTCCGCTGCCCTCCAGCTCGCCCCACACTGGCGACAGCTGTCCCCGGGGTCTCGGGCACATCCATCACTCCCCGACCTCAGCTGAGTACCTGCTGCCCTCTCTGCCTGTTGTACTCTTTCCCCAGAACCTGTCAGCTAACTTCTTTCCTTCTCACAAATCCAGGTTTAAAGCTCACCCAGTCAAGGAGGACCATGCCGACTGTTTCTAGAACAGTGCCTGGCACATAATAAGTGCAAAACAAATACACGGGGAAGGACAGAGGGAGGGAGGGAGGGACGAGTCTCACACAGCCATTTTTATTCCCGTGAAATCGAGTTACAGTGAACACCACAGAGCAACCCAGATGGTGAAAAAGGAAAGCTCACGCAGACCCTGGCTGGGGAGACACCCACAGCCTCGAGGCTGGCTCTGAGACCCTGCGGGCACTAGGGTCTCAGCAGCCCCCTCCGGGCCCCTCCCAGCTGCACCCCTCCCCCCACCTCTCAGCCTCCCCTGGGGGGTGAGCCCCCAGGGGCTCCAAACCACACTAGGAGAATGCTGTCCCCTCCGAGACCTGGGAAAGCAAGGGGTAGTCCTCAAAACTCATCCCATCTTGCTCTGACCAGTGACCCTGCTACCCCACGGTGGGGAGAGCACTGAGATGAGAGTCCAGATGCTGGATTCTGGCCTGGTGACGCTCCTCACTCACTGAGTGACCCCAGCCAGGGCCTCAGTTTCCCCTACTATCAACACTGGGGGGATTGGATGTTGTCTTCCACCAAGCGGCCCCTCTAGATACTCCAAGTGTCTATAAATAAAATGTACACAGCTTTTGTCTGTTAAGAAACCCACCCGGCCAGAATCAGCCTGGCCTCCCAGGGTGGGTTTCACTCTGAGATGGTGCCAGCTGCACCTGGGCCCACCGCACCCCAGACCAAGGATGGGGTCACCTGGCTGCCCCCCCTTCCCACCACGCCTTCCTCTCGGGAGGGACTGGGGTTTCACACAGAGAAGCCAGGGCCCGTAAATAGCAGCTGGCCGTTCATAGGTCAAACTCCCAGGGTCAAAAAGGAAGTGAGAGAAAGGCAGGCAGTTTTGTTCTTGCTGCAGAAAAGACTGTTTCTGCAACGTTCCCATCAGGCACTCCCCAGGGCCCGTGGCGGAGCTTTTGCTGCCCCCATTAGGTGCTCTCGGAGGGGCTGGTGACGCAGGGTTCCACGTGCGTGTGACGGGTGAAGAAGCAGGCACCGAGCAGCGCTATCGAGGGATGCCGCTGAGGCCTGCCTCTCATGACAGCCCTGCAGTCTGTTCATGGCATCGTCCTGACAGTGCTTCAGGGGACACCACAGTGCAGAGAAACCCCACGGGGAGGCCTTGGAGACTTACCAGGAGGCGGTGACTCATGGCGAACTCCCTCATGGGGTGCCTTCACTTGCATATCAAAGTAGTCATCCCCAAGCTTCCTGGTAAAACTAGATTTTCAGATATCACAGCATCCGGAACAGCCCGCCCCAGCAAGCCCCCTTTCGGGGGACCTTGGAGGGTCTTTGCATGTGAGCAGGAGATGCCTGCAGAACGGTCCCTGCAGCGTCACTTGAAATGGCAAAACGTGACAGTGCCTCATGTCACTTCCCCGAGCCTGCCCACGTGCTTCTAAATAGTCCCTTCGTTCAGTCCTTTTCCATTTTGAATGCTCACCTGTTTCCTGCACAGACTCTACCTGATACACCGATAAAGAAATGGATGAATGGAATGTGATACATTCTTATAGTGGAATGTCATACAGCTGGTAAAAGGAGTAAGTGAGATCTGTGCGTCTAGGGAGTGGGCCTCTTAGAAACACGATGTGTTCTATTCTATATAGTTTCTCCTGCTGTGTTTTCGAGTTCACTAATCTTTTCTTCTGCAGTGCCCAATCTGCTGTCAATCCTTCGAGCATATTTTTCATCTCATACACTGTGGGTTTCATCTCTAAAAGTTAGACTTGGGTCCTTTTTTAATATCTTCCACTTTCTACTTAACATGTTCAATCTTTCCTCTAGTTTTTTGCACATATGGAATGTAGTTATAATAACTGTTTTGATGTCCTAGTCTACTAGTTCTGTTATTTTTGTCAGTTTTAGGTTGATGTCAAGTGATCACTTTTTCTCATCATTGATCATATTTCCCTGTTTCTTTAAGTGCCTGGGAATTTTTGATTGGAAACCAGACATTGTGAAGTTTACTGTGTGAAGAGCTGGATATTTTCATGTTTCTATAAATATTCTTGACCTTCATTCTGATGTGCATTTAAGTTACTTGGAAATATTTTAAACCTTTCGGGTACTGCTTTTTGTCTTTGTTAGGTGGTGTCAGAGCAGTGATCAGTCCAGGGCTGACTTTGCCCCGCTACTGAGAACTTCTGTATCCTCTACGAGCGCCATGCACATTGCAAGGCATCCCAGTCTGGCTGATAGAAAGAGACACTATTTCTGACTGTGTGCAAGCTTCGGATGTTGTTCTCTTTCATCCTTTCACTTGGTTCTTTCCCAACCACCAGTGGAGCTTTCCTTGCATAAATGAGCTGATCAGTATTCAGCTAAATATCGAGTGAAGGGACCTTTTGAAATTTCTGAGTTCTCTCTCTGTGCAGTGTCTTGTCTCTGGTCCTCTCTCCTAGCCACACTGGCCTCTCTGGACTCCCAGCTTTGCCTCCTCAACCCGGGAAGACCCCAAGCTCTGCCTGGGTGCCCCTCCCTGCACCTTGGCCTGTAAACTCTTTCCAACAGTGAGCTGGGGCGATTGTGGGGCTCCTCTGGTTTGTTTTCTGTCTCTCAGGGGTCACTGCCCATCATTGCTTGATGTCCAGTGTCTCAAAAATTACTTTTAACAAATTTCATCAGTTTTTAAAAAATTGTTTCAAGTGGGGAGGTAAATCCAGACGCTATTACTCCACCTTGTCCAGAAATGGAGGTGTCTCATAGTGCTTTTTACTATCTAAAATTTTCTTGTATCTTTATTGGTTACATGTTTATTATCTGTCTCCTCCTTCTGAATATAAGCTCCAAGAGGATAAGGACCTCTTGTAACATCTGTAGCCTGGCATGTGGTATGCCAGCAATAAATATCGGACAAATGCTGAATTAGGCTCATTCCTTATTTGTGTGGTAAAATATTTAAGGGGTAAAATATCAATAACATCTGCAATTTATTTTGAAATAGTTCAGCAAAAATAAAAAAAAATATGTGTAATTCATATGCATATCATTTATATTCAGCAGATGTTAACAGTTGTTGAACCTAGATGGGGGGTTATCAGTATTCATTCTACTACTCTTAGAACTTTTCTGCATGTTTGAAATTTTTCAGAATAAGATGTTAACAATTTAACAAAATTGAAGGTTGAAAACATTTTAAAAATCAGCCTCTGTATTTTTTAGTGAATTATTTGAGCCCCCACATGCCCTGTATATCAGTCAAGATAAGCTGGATTATGCTGTAGTAACCAAAACTCAATTTTTCCAGGACTTAAAACCACGAACGTCTGTTTCTCATTCTTGGCCCATGCTCCTTGTGGGTGGGCGGCCTGCACTGTTCTGCATTGTTCTTACCCGTTTCACTGTTTCCAGGGGCACGGGGATGACGTGGGGACTCACCACTAACCCGCTTCTGATCACGCCCCGCTGGCCTCGGCAACTCATGTGGTCTATCTCGATTTCACCGGGGCCGGGAAGTGCTCTCCTATTCTGTGCCTTAAAGGAAGAGAACTAGAATGTTTGTCACCAGATCTGTGGTTATACTGAGTGATATACCCCACTTCTTGGATCCTCTGATGGCACTGAGCCATCCCAGCCACCACCAGGGAGAGCAGAGGCAAGTCCTGTCCGAGCCCTGCCTAAATTCTCGTTGCACAAAATTGTGCGATACAGCTGTGTCATTCAGCAATAGATAACGAAAACGCCTTCCAACTTTCTGCACTATTGTCCAAATCGAAGGCTTGCTCAGCCTGAAGGGAAGGCTGGTCGGTTTCCAGACACCAGGTGTAGCGAGAACTGAAGATCTAGAAACTTCTGGGACCAGTCGCATCCCACCAGGGAGTCCCAGGAGGGCCACCCGAGCAGGGTGAAGGCTGCAAATATTCTTCCCGTTCCCTGTGAGTGGCAGCAAACCAAACGAGTGACGTGGCTCTGACAGGCTCAGCACAGCCAGGATGTCATCTCGGGGCTTCTCCCAGGCTGCCCACGTGGGCTGGGCCTGTGCACAGTGAGGCAGCCTCGGGGCAGAGGGTCCCCGTGCCTGGCTGCTCCACTTGTGTGCCTTTTCTCACCTAGACCTGGTGGAAAGAAGGAATGCCAGGTAGTGAGAGTTCCCTGGTTGACGATGAAAGGGAACGACGACATCCCAGGCTGAGGCAGTGGCATGGGCAGAAGCAGTGAGTCGGTTAAACACAGAATGTGGTGGAGCGGTGGGCAGGCGTGGGGTCCTCGGTGCTCGGCAGTTCCCTCACCCAACCTGTGCAATGGCTGAGGGGGCTGAGGTCAGGCTGGAGGTGCGGGGTGGACCCAGCCATTCACCTGAGCAAGAGCAAAGGGGCGTGTTGGAAAGAGCTCTAGAGCTGAACCAGAGGAGGATGTTCAAATCTGGCCCCTCCACCCACTTCCTGCAAAGCCTCAGGGGGATCCCTTCACTCCCCTGAGCCTCAGTTTCTCCATCCGTAACAGGCTAATGGTGCCACCCCTCCATGGAGTAAAGGTGGCAGTGCCGGGCAAATGCTAGACTTTCATACGTCTATGAATTCCAAAAGTTTCTTTCCCTAAATTCTAAAAGTTACACAGAGTCTCAGAGTACCTCGGGGTGTTACCTCCACGCCTGCTGCGCTGGTTTGTATCTATTAATGTCCCCCAGAAAAAGCCACATTCTTTGATGCAGTCTTGTGGGGGCAGATGTATTAGTGTTGATTAGGTTGGAACCTTTTGATTGTTTCCATGGAGATGTGACTCACCCAACTGTGGGTGATGACTCTGATTGAATTATTTCCATGGAGGTGTAGACTTGCCCACTGAGCCTGGGTCTTGATTAGTTCACGAGAGTCCTTTAAAAAGAGCCATGCAGGCCTAGATGCTGCTGACACTGACACTTGGAGATGCTGACAGAAGGACATTTAGGTAAGAGATGAAGCCCAGAGTTTGCCCCCTGATATGCTAAGACAGGACCCCTAGGTATCTAGAGAGAAACGTCCTGGGAGAAAGAACCAAAACTTCACAGGAGCTGAGAGAGGAGCTGGAACACAACCTGGGACCAACAGACGCCAGCCATGTGCCTTCCCAGCCGACAGAGCTGTTCCAGACACCATTCGCCTTTCTCCAGTGAAGTTGTCCTCTTGTTGGTGCCTTAGTTTGGACGCTTTATGGCCTTAAGACTGTGACTTTGTAACCAACCCCCTTTATAAAAGCCAATCCATTTCTGGTGTTTTGCACAATGGCAGCATTAGCAAACTGGAACACCTGCTATTAAGAAACCGACTTTAATTTTCCAGGGCGTGGTGACCGTTTTTCTTTGTTTAATTAATTAATTAATTAATTAATTAATTTCCCTCTGTTAGCCTTTAAAATAAAGCTAATTTTAAAAACTTTTTTTTAAAGGCAAGGACTGTCATTCGTGGCCTCTTACCCTGCAGGGCTGATCTGAGAATTTACTGTGGCGACAGACGTGAATCAGACTCTTCCCAGTGGTTGCAGGGACAGAATACGTGACGGTGACTGGCTGACTTGCAGGAGGCGTCTTCTGGCCCCTGGGGGGGGGGGCTTGGTCCTGGGCCATCTCCCAGTTCTGCTCCGCCTGGAGGTCTCAAGCTGTCCCCCATGTCCCCGTGAATCCAGCTCAGCTAAGGCGAGAACTTCTCCAAGAGCAACACAGCAACTTGGAGACAGTCCTGACCCAACTGGGTCAGGTGCCCATCTTCATGGTCCCATGAAGTGTGTCAGAGGATACCAGTGATTTCATTGGCTAATCCTGAATCATGTGTCATCCCTGGCCCAGTGACTGTTGTCAGAGAATTTCACTATTTGATTGGCCAACCTTAGGCCACAGTTGCCCTGGCGAAAGGGATGCACCAACGTCAGGCTGAGACTGAGGACCCAGAAGTGGGCCCCGAATGGAAAGCCAGAGCCCTTGCAGGGCAGGGGTGGGGGTTAGTTAATGTTTCTGAGCCTGGCCTCCCCTTCCAGCTTTACCCTTCTGAACTCTCTCATTCCCCTGCTGGGAATGTCCTCCCCGCATGGGAATCTCCTCTGGTTTTTCATTTCTACAGTGCAGTTCATCCGTTGCCTTTTCTGTCCCTTCCTCCGTTCCTGTGCTGCCTGCGCCCAGAGATCAGACCTTTCTCGGCGACACCGTCTGTCCCACATGGCCCCTTGGCCAAGGCCTCCTCTGTCTTTCTCCTGAAGGATGCCTCAAAACCAGTCCCCCTGCCTGGCTCCCAAGCTTCCAGTCCATTCTCCCCACTGCAGGCAGAGGAATCTTTTAGAAAAATCTTTGCTGATGTGATTAAGTTCAGGATCTCAAGATGAGCTTGTCCTGGATTATCTGGGTGCCCTAAATGCAGCCCTGTGTGTCCTTATAAGAGGGAGGCAGAGAGAGATTTGACAAGACAGGAGAGGAAAATGCAACGTGACACCGAGGGTGGAGAGTGAAGGATGTGGCCGCCACCAGGATCCGAGAGGGGCAGCGAAGGGCCCCCCTAGAGAACTCGGAGGGTCACGGCTCTGAGGACATGTGCTTCAGACCTCTGGGTTCCAACTGTGAGAATGTCTCTCTGTTGTTGTAAGCCATCGAGGTTCTGATAATTTGTTATGGCAGCACAGGAAACGAATATGCTTCCCATGTCATGAAGAATGAAGTGTGAGCCCCTAACAGGCCCTGATGGTCCAGCTCTGGCCCCCACTCAGCACAGCCACCCCGGATGTTGGCCTGTCACAGGCCTTCGCACCCACCGTCCCTCTGCCTGGGACATGCTGCCCCTCATTGTGAGAAACAAGCACTATTCCTAAAAAGGAGTAAATGTTCACCTGATTGTGAAAAAGAAAATAATTTATTTATGATCCTGCAAGAACAGGCGCCCAGCCAAAATGTGGGGGGTTGGCGCACAGAACTAAACCCAGCAGTATTTATTCCCTATGCCTAACTGCAAGTCCCTCCCCTGTTTCTCCAGTGGCTGATACTCCAGAGGGTACATTCTATTCGACAAGCCTAACTAGCCCCGCAAATTGGAAACATTTGAAAAAAGTCTCCACCCCTCTTTCTCCTTTGTTCTTTAACTGCAGAGCCAGTCTGAGCTAGTTTGGTAACAACTTATGCAGCTATTTTAGGAACCTCTACCCACCCCACCCCACCCCCAGTCTCCACCTTGCAAGGACAGTGGGTGGATAAACAGGAGGGCCGGCCACGGATTATAGCTTTGCTTCTTG
>PVKY010007041.1:0-15326 GCA_004027775.1 Bradypus variegatus | reverse complement strand
AGCTACAGCCCAATGTGAGGATGTTACCAAACATGGAACCCAGTCACCATTTCAGTACAAGCCAAGATTGGAGATGGAATTATTCAGAAAGGATTTGTGGAAAGTCCTATTGTCTGATGGCTTTGACCCCTGCATGCTTCATGTGAAGCCAACAGAATTTTTGCGAGATCTTTACAGACAGCAGTTGCCAGTCTGGACTGGAGGAGAAAGACAAGGAACAAATTGAAGGAAAAATTTCTTCAAAGACAGAGCCATGGAGGTTGAGGTCTGGAGTCAAGAGGTCTCTGGCTAGGAGAGCAGAGCAGCCCACACACATGGAAAGGGTGAGTTTGCCCTGGAGGTCGAGTATGGGCCTTCCGCCTTGATGCTCAGGAAATGTCCTGCCACCCCAAGCCCCAAAGAGGGTGGAGCACATTCCCAGGGAATTGGGGATAGCCTGGCTTCCACCCCACTGTTCTGAAGGGGTTGAGCATGTACCCCGGAGATGGAAGGGAATCTGGGAGCTGCCCCGATGTTTGAGGAGGGTGGGGCTGAGAAGGTGGTCTCCCCAATGTGTGGATATGTTGGAGCACTCTCCTAAGCATTTGGAGAGGAAAGGGCTGCCACAAAGGTCCTTAAGAAGGGTTAGACTCCCACTCTCTCAAGCCCCAAGGATGCAACCTCATTCTGTTAATGACTCTCAGGCTTTGAAATCTAATGGAGTTTGTCCTGCAGGTTTTAGGAACTGTTTTGGTCCTGTTAACCCTGTTTTCCTTACTGTTTCTCCTTATGGCAATGGGAATGTTTATCCTATGAATGTCCCTCCTTTGTACATTGGAAAGACATAATTTGTTCTAAGTTCACAGATCCACAGCTAAAGGAGAATTATGCCTTAGGACTACCCATGCCTATAATTGATTTTGATGGGATCTTGTACTTGACTATTGTAACTGAAATGATTTAAGTTTTTGTGATACTGTGATGGGATCAATGTATTTTGTATTTGGAAAGAATATGTTTTTCTGGGGTACAGGGGGTGGAATGTGCCGGTTTGAATGTATTATGTCCCCCAGAAAAAGCCATATTCTTTGATGCAGTCTTGTGGGGCAGACATTTTGGTGCTGATTAGATTTGCTTGGAATGTGCCCCACCCAGTTGTGGGTGATGATTCTGATGAGATATTCCCATGGAGGCATGGCCCCACCCATTCAGGGTGGGCCTTGATCAGTGGAGCCATATAAATGAGCTGACTCAAAGAGAAGAAACTCAGTGCAGCTGTGAATGACGTTTTGAAGAGGAGCAAGCTTGCTAGAGAGGAATGTCCTGGGAGAAAGCCATTTTGAAACCAGAACTTTGGAGCAGACACCAGCCATGTGTCTTCCCAGCTAACAGAGGTTTTCTGGATACCACTGGCCATCCTCCAGTGAAGGTACCTGATTACTGATGTGTTACCTTGGACACTCTATGGCCTTAAGGCTAATTGTGTAGCCAAATAAACCCCCTTTTCATAAAAGCCAATCCATCTCTGGTGTTTTGCATTCCACAGCATTAGCAAACTAGAACACCTCCTTAGCATTTTCACTCATTTTCTCAAATTCACTTAACTTCTCTTCCTTTTGTTCACATCAGTCGGTCCTGGATTTCCCCCTTTCCTGCCTCCTGCTTCCTTGTCATTGAATTTCAACCAGAAAAGTGCACAGGACTTGGCACGGATTGCTGAGGATGCTTTCAATATATAAATAAAGAAATGGCCACAGAAGTCATCTTTCCATCCTGACTATCACCTCCGTCCTCCCCACTGACGACCTGCAGCCTTGCACCCCAGAACAGAGCCGAGTGATCCGCAGCAGGCCGGGGGAGTTACAGCAACTTGAGGCTTTCTTTCGCTAACAGCTGCCTTCAAGTTTGGTCAAACGAGTATGCTGCTGAAGTGAGAAAGGAAAGGGTCACAGAAAGAGGAGCTAGCCAGAGAACTGGGCCGACCCAGTCTTCCTCATCAGGGAGATGCTGCGAATACAGAGTGAGCGCCTGGATAGATGAGCCCGGAACCACCAGGGACGATACGAACTTGGAGAAGCTAAGAAACGGTAGTGCCTCCAGGCTTTTGTGCCCCTGAGTCCTGGCATGAGTGCTTTGTAGGGACACCAAGGGGTGGGCCGAGAAGGTTTTGGCACCTTGTCTATTTCCATCAAAGCCCCAAATGCATGCCATATAAGCAGTGAGCTATTCTGCAAAAGTAGCAACAGCAAGTCCCCTAAACCACATCTGTCCAAATGGCTGAAAGTTTCTTCCTGTATGGAAATTCTGTCGCTATGTGACCTTGAGCTGGTTACATAAACCGTCTGAGCTTCACTTGCCTCTTTTGTCCAATGGGAATAACAACACTGATGTCCTGTGGATTTCTAAGCCCTGCACACCAACATGACAGAGTCAGAGCAGCCAGTACCTTCTCGGGTAAGCACTCGGTGGGGAGCAGCCCCCAGCCCTTCTCTGTTGACCTCTAATAGGACAGAAGACAGCTTTGCCGTCCCTTTTCCCTCCCCCAAAGGTCCATAGTGATGATGCTGCTGATGGTTATTCAATAATAAACTGCACAATAAGAACAGTCATCAGGAGGGGATGCGTTTGTATTCTCTCTGGTTGTCAGGAGGCATGAAGGGCCAGTGGAGAGAGCACTGGTTTAGGAGTCAGGAGCTGGCCTCAGCTCTCAGCTCTGCCGCCCTAACCTGGGGTCTCCTGTAAAAGTCACTCCCCTCCCTGAGCCTCATCTATTTTTTTGCTACGAAGGTGGCCAGGTGAACCAGGCCAAGCCAGCAGAGCTCCCTGGTGGCTCCGGGATCCTCCCCGCATCATCTCAGCACAGCCTGCCCTACTCAGGAAAGGGCAGACATCGGGCCTGAGCCAGGCCCCCATGACGCCCAGAGGCTGCTTTGTGGCTCAGGGGCAGGGAGGGTGCATTTCTGCCACAAGAGGACTGAGTTTCACAGAGATTTTCTGAGGGCTCCTTTCTTCCTTGAGGACTTTCCGTCCCCACCTGCGGGTGGTTATTTAAGATGCTCCTACCTGCAGGGGCCTCGTGGAAAACAAATATGAGACCAGCGGCTAGCTCTACAGCAGCCTTCAGTTCCCTTGGCCTCCTGGCCTGGCACAGAGCTTCCCGAAACAGGGTCCACCGCAGACCCCAAAAGGCAGGGCTCTCGGGGAGGAGCAGCCAGCAGCCAGGGCTCTTCCCAGCCCCGCCCGAAAGGCTCCGGCTGCCCCTGCAAGATGGGCTCCCAGCAACCCCAGGTTCCCATAAAAAACCTAGATCCCGCATTGTAAAAAGCACGATCCCCAGTAAACACCACTTAAATTGCATAGCATAAATAATACTCAAAGAGAAGAATGTGTGCAACCATTTTTAAACTGTAGGAAATGTCTGTTGTGATTTGATGGGAGCTGATGGGGCACACACCTCCCCCTGCTCCTGGTTCCCTACATCAGGTCCCTGTGGGCCGAGGAGATGGACATGGGGGTGACTGTCTAACTCTGCAGAGGTCGGGGCAGGCAGGTCACGGGTGCAGCCACAACCCTGCACCTGCCTTCCCTGTGCCCACAGGTGCTGCCAGCAGCAGATGATGGGCCAAGGCACAGGCCACTAAGCCACCAGACAGACAATTTGCTAAAGCAGGGTCTGGGGAGTTCACCGAATATGATGATTGTCAAAGCAGGGACAGGGACAGGGACAGAAGCAGCTCCAACCACATGGCGGAAAATGCCAAAAAAACAGCCCAGATTGACAAAATGCAAATCACTGCCTGAATCGGGCACTGAAGCATAAGCATTTGGGGGATCCTTTTTCCTCAGTCTCTCCTGAGCCTTTGCCCAGTGCTGAGCTCTGAACAGGACTGCGGGGAGGGCAGGGGCGCCCCAAGCTCCACCATGGACCCCGAGACCCAGGCTCCCCACATGAACAAAGCAAACCCGCCCCAGCTTCTCACTCAGTGCAGGACAATCTTATTCATGCTCGATGTGAACAATCACAGGATTCCAAGGTCAAAAGGAGCGTCCCCCACCCCCTTTCCATCAGGTAGAACCCGACTCTGAGATGTTTTCAATCTCCCTCAAGAGCCCAGGACTCAGGAGTAGTTAATTTTAAACAACAAGACATTTTCCCCCATTTTCTGAGATGTCAGGCAGCCTTTCAGTGTGGGGTGAGTGAAGCTGATCTAGGTGGAAGGATCCAGAGAGGGTCTGCTTTCCCCCATGTCCCTTTGTCACTAGAACCCCGGGACTCTGCAGGACCTAATGTGGCCGCGGGGTCAGCCGCCATCTGGGCCCACTGACCTGAGTTGAGTGCACCTGAGGGTGGTGTTGGGTCGGCAGGGGGCGGGGGCCGGCGGGAAGGAGAGGGGAGCTGGAGGTGAAAGAGGGAAAGAGAAGAGGATCCGCAGGAGGCCCTGGGAGACTTGAGGGTGCCAGAGACCTCTCCTGGCCGGCAGTGGCCCCAGAACTGCTCGGCCTTCCCGCGGCTGCTTAAAGCCCTCCTTCACGTTCCAAGCTGGGGCCCCAGCAGCCTGGCTCTGGCGATGGCCTCGGCGTGGTGGGGTTTGGAACGCCGGCCAGTCCGTCCTGCACGGCCAGTGTGCATTCGCCCTCAACCAGGATGCTGGTCCCAGCACCCAATCCACCCAGCCCGTCCTTCACTAACAGGATCCAGCGAGGGGTTCCGGGGTGTCCCCTTGTCCTAGAAGAGCTGGATGGGCACCACACCAGCTGCAGAGCCCCCTGGGGGTAGAGGCACAGAGAGCCTGCTGTGACCCCCACCACGTAGCATAATGCGCAAAATTAGCAGCTCAGCAACACCGAGTTTCCTTGGGGAGACACTGTCGTTTGGAAAGGCATCATCAGACGTGTGCAAACATCCCCGTGCTGGGGGAAGGCCTCAGGCTCTGACACATGATAAATGAGAAGATTAGAGGCTCCAGGAAAATGTAAATATCATCCTTTGTAAGCTTGACAGGAAAAAAAATGTTTCCCCAAAGCAACGAGACTTTCCTCTATTATTTTCACTGCCTTTAAAAATGACTATGACTGTTTTACACAATTGTGCACGTCTTGAATTGTCTCTCAAATTTCTACCCATGCCTTAGTGATATTTGGGAGGAAAGGCTGTAGTTTCAACTGATTTTCTTCTAATTCAGTGATTCTCAACCTTGATTTTGTTATTGACCCTCTACGGTGCACTTTTATTCTTTTTTTTCCCCTTGATCCCCGCCCCCCCCCATGAAATTTTAATGCAACAGTTACACTGCATGAGTGTTTATGTCCTGTAGGAATATCTGTGCTTTATATACAAAAGCTGCAGATCTCTTCACCCCCCGAGAACCAATTTTCACACTTTAAGGAGCAAAATCGCCAGGATGAAAATGCTCGTTCTGGCTCTTTCTTTTACCTTTTCATACATGCATTCCTCAGATGGGCATCTGGGTGGCTCTGACCTGGTGCTGGGCTGGGATCGGGGGACGCGGCCCTGAGAGGAGCAGGTGGCCCCAGTCCCCCTGGAGCCCACCCTCTCGCGGGGATGACGGACAGTGACTGGTCAAAGGGCGAGTGCACCACCTCCAGGGCAGGTCGATGCCATCGGGGAAAACAAAGCAGCATACAGGTTGAGGGAGGGCCTGGAGCAGGACAGGCATCCCCCAGGGTGGCCAGGAGGGCTCACCAGGCGGTGACAGGGGAGCCAGAGCTGGAAGGAGACAGGGAGCTGCCTGGGGCATTCTGGGTGTAGCAGCCAGGGAGAGGGGAGGGCAGGCAGAGCCCCGAGGCAGCAGAGTGATGAGCCGGAGGGGCAGGAGCAGTCGTGGGGGCGAGACAGACAGGCGCCCGGGTGGGTCACCTCAGCCTCGTGGGCCATGACGAGGACGTCACCTTTTCCCCTGAGGGACGTGGGGCTGTTGGGGGGTTTGAACAGAGCCAGGACATGATGTGCTTCATATTTTAATAGGATTATCAGGCTAACTGGTGCATGTGGGACAAGGGCAGGGTCAGGGCGACCAGGAGGTGACCAGGCTGAGGAGATGGTGCCTGAGCCGGTGGTCACCGTGGAGGAGGGGTGGCCGGGCTGCGGCATCTTTGCAGGCAGAGCTGGCAGGATTTGCTGAGGGGTGAGAAGGGGCATGCAAGGGAGTCTAAGACCGGGTTTTGCCTGGAGCAGAGAGGGCGAGGCCTCATGCAGGGAACCCAGCAGCTGAGCCGGGACTTGGCTTTGGTGCAGCTCCTCTGGCTGACTGTGGAAACCCCACAGGAGAGGGGTCCAAGTGGCCGAGGGTGACACTTGGCAGATTTATGACAGTCCTCCAGGTAAGACCACCTGTGCAATGCAGGGGGCCCTGTGCAAAGTGAAAATGGGCCCCTCATTCAAAAGCAGGAGCAAGTGCCATTGAAGGAGCCGAAATAGGAGCTTTTCCTCTGTGGTCTCTCCCAGTCCGTCACAGGGCTTTGATTTGCTGCTTAACGGGCACGGGGACACCTGCAGGCTCGCAGACTGTCTAGGGGCCTGGGCCCTGCCCCCCGAGTCAGTGATCACAGCACACACTGACGCCAACCCTCCTCCTGTCTCCGCCCAGGCCCCGCAGGGGTGGAGGCAGCTGCAGAAGCTCCAGCCCCGGGTCACATGCCCTCCTCCCATCAACTCCACTTAGAAGTGCAAGGACAAAATTATTACATATTTTAAGAGAGTAACCACAGTGTGTGGCCCCTTATGAGTGTCAGGCCCTACTGTCCATGAAACCAGCGCTGCCTATTAGGAAAGAACAGGTCCCCTCGGGGTTGTGTTGGTCACGTGGCTGCTTCCCGCAGGATCGGGCAGGCTAATGGCGTCTGGGGAGCCCCCGTATCCTCCACGGGGGTTGCTGCAAATGTGTATTGTCAAGTTTGTGAACTGACTCAGCGCTCAGATGCCCCATGATACTTTTACATAGATGAATCACGGAGAGTTCTTTTTGTTGGCAAAGTCTGATTTTAAAAAGGTCCCCCATGTTATCACTTTGGCAAGTCATTAGTTTCATCAAACATTGCTATTTTTAGCTGTAAAGAGAGAGATTTGGTCTTTATTGTGAAGGTGATGATGTCATCTCACCTGCAACAATAGTGTAATTAGGAGAACTGAGGGAAAGGAAGCAAAGAGAAACGAGGTATGGGATTTTTCTCAAAGGTGAATTCAGTTCATTTCAACCATTGACTAGGAATTCAACCTAGAGTTTACCTGCTCTTTGTGACCTAGAGGTGGGTCATAAAACAAATTTGATAAGTTGGAACCAACATTTTCAAAATTAGCTAGCATAAAAAAGATTAGAAAATATTAGAGTACATCATACGGAGAACGCAATGTATTATTTTGTAAAACTACGAAACGTGTGTGTGTGTATATGTGTGTGTGTGTGTGTGTATGAGTTAGGAGGTGCACGCATGAATACTGGAGTCTGTGGTAAAAGATATTACTTTATTGTGGGACATTTTCCAAGACATTTTCCAAAATGTTTGAAAGCTACTGGATGGGTCCATGACAGGTTTTTCTACTATGGGTGATGATATCCTTCTCTTTTAGAGACAGGGATGTACTTCAGAAAACACTGAATTATTCCATTCCAGAAAATTTCGACAAATCCAAGGGGCAAGCAGACAAGGGTAGCAGCAAAGCAGGAAAAGGGATTACCCCTTGAGCAAATTCTCCAAAGTGGTGCCTTTCCAATGGTGCTTGTGAAGGAAACATGATGGCCTGGCAGTTGTTAAGACTGTGATGAAAAAAAGTTTGCAGAAGCAGTGGAGAAAGTGGGACTGAAACATTAGTGCTCGGAAATGTGAGAACCTGGAAAAGGCAGTAAGTGGGTGGATCCTTTGTGGGCTCAGCCCTTCACCAATTTAAAGCAAGGCACCCCCCCCCAACACCCCCTCCCCAGGCCCTGTCCCACCCCCAGTCTAGCCCCACTTCCCCAGACAGCTGGCCTTGCCCCCAGCCTGCAAACATATTTTTAGCTATGGTAGATCCTGCCCAAATGTTTTCCAAAGCAGTCAGAGAGCGTTTTAATCTCCTCTTGCTGTGCAGATGGAACCTGGCCAGCCAAGTATTCTTGGACTTTAGCAGGAGAAAAGCCAAGATTCCACCTCTTGGGCTCTTGCTTGCCTTTCTGCCTTCCAAGACAATGGCATCCCGGGCCTGGCAGGGAGCGGGGGCAGATCCTTTCTGAGCCCCTATTTTGTGCTGCTGTGTTCTGGGCTCTGGGCACCTGGCATGAACAGGGCAGGCAGAGGCTCATGCCCTGGGAGATTACAGTCTTGTGAGCTGGTCCTCAGCTGGTGGCCACTACACGGTGGCCCACCCCAGCCGTTGTCTCCTGAGGGGCAGCACCAGGTTTTGTGGTTTGTTTCTGCCCCACCCCCACCCCAGGGTAATTTATATCAAATGTCCCAGGGAGTGGGTGGTTTAAGAGCCCACACCCACACGGCTGGCAACAACCTGAGCGGAAGGAAGCAATGGCTTAGAGCTCTCACGTCCTGGGACGGGCAGTCTCTGGTCAGAGAACTGACTCCTGACAACACTTTGTGAGGCTCTGGTTCCAGATCCTTCTCCTACCCCCAGCGACAGCTCACAGCTCTTTTTTGACATGCACCCACCGGTCCAACCCTCAGCCCCAGAGCGGCAAGAAGCAGCTTGGGGAACAGCCACAAGTTATCAGAGATGCCCCCTGGCTTCTGGGTAGATGGCGTTTCAGAGCCTGGGAGGCAGCTCAGAGCTCAGGCTCAGCACGCCCCACCCTGATCCCACCACCACTGCCTTCTGGGTGGAGTTACGTGGTGTAAGAAAGGGTTAAGTTCAGCTTTCACATAAAGGCAACATGAAATAGGAAAAATGGCAGCAGAACTGGCTTAAACAGGCTCCATGGTAAAGGGAAGGAGAGAGAGAAAGCCATGATGTAAGCCTAGAATCAGCGCCAGCTCCTTATATGGGAAAAAATAACCAGGGTTACTGGAAGGTAAAGGGATATGGGGTATAATCAAAGGCGGGAACTCTTGGTGGGAAATTTAAACTAGTTAACTCTCTCTGATAGGCTGTACAATTCAAAATCTCAAATGCGGGCTAGTTAGCTCTCTCGGATAGGCTGTAACCCCTGGAGTACCCAGCCAATGGGGAAACGGGAGGGACCTGCGTATTAGGAGTAGGATAAAACTATCGCCCTGTTCTTTTTCTGGCACGTCTGCCATGTTTCTGGCTGTGCGTCTGTTCCTATAAGATCATGAATAAATTCTTTTCTCCTCCACAACCAGGTGTGCGTTTTTGAGGTATAATGCTTGTTTCTAACAGTGGGGTGCTGTGGAGGGCTTGCGAAGCTGGTAAATTCTGAGTCCTGAGTTCCAGTCAGCCACCACTGTGTGCGTGTGTGCATGTGTGTGGGTGTGTTGCCATTGCCCATGCAGAAGAGCTGATGCGTGATCCGTGCCTCCCACCTGGGATGGGATCATGTGGCTGAGTGGTCAAGAATCTGGTCTCTGGAGCCAAACTGCCCTGGGCTCAAACTCCATTTCTGCTACTCACCGAGGTGTCCCCCACCAAGTATCTTGACTGCTCCATGCCTCAGTTTCCTCCTCTGTAACACAGGGATCTCGGTGACAGGCATGTATCTCCTGGGGTTGTTGCAAGGGTGGTGTGAGCTAGTCAATGCAGGACACAAAGATCATGGCCCAGAGCACATCAGCTATCAGCACTCTGCCGAGAGGACGCCCCTTCTCTCCCGCCGGCGCCCTGGCACCTCCACAGCTCCAGCACGGAGATCAGCGGAAGACCCCAAGACTCTCCCTGCGTTCATCTAATGCCCACCAGGAGCCTGGGCCTCTGGGCTGGGCATCAGGGCTCATTCTTGGGGGTCAATTTCTCACCCCTGAAGAAAAATTGGCCTGGAGAGGGTATTGCCTGAGGAGTGCCCAAAAGGGACCGTACCTGTGTCAAATGCCCCTTGCTGAGGAGGGTCTGCAAGCACAGATGAAGATGTAGAATGCACATGCCCAGGGCCCAGCCCTCGGGCTCCGACCCGGAGAAATTTCACCCACGTCCACCAGGAGCCACGGCCCGCAGGCTGTTCGTAGTGCGAAGTCCAGCAGCAGAAAGGGGCTGAGACAGCTCCAGGGACCCTCCCTGGGGGATGCTGTGCCCAGTGAAGAATGAGGCAGAACCGTGGGTCCTGACCAGACACAGCCCCAAACACTCCCTGTGTGAAAAGGCAAATGCAGAAGGATACACACGTGTGTAAATACAGATGTATATACACACAAACACTTTCGTATGTCTCTCTCTATAAACACACACGTACACGGATGGATGCATTTTAAACCCCATGGAACTATGTGTTCCATGACCTAGACACATCCAGGTAAAACTATTTTTTGCTCAAAGGCCTTTGAGCCCTCCTCTGAGCCTGTGAGCCCCTCTGGCTCCAGCTGCTCTCCAGTCTCCTCCACCTCCTCTGCCTGCTGCCCCTGCTCTCACCCCGTCCGCCCAGGGGCCATGCCCTGGAAATGCAGCAAGTTCCTCCAGTCTCTCTGCTGGGAACAGTCTTCCTCCAGGTGGCCTCACACCCCTCTTTGTGCTCAAAGGCCACCTCCTCCGAGAGGCCTTTCCTGACCACCTGTGTGTTAGCACAGCTGCCCCACGGCTTCCCTCCACCTCTGTACCTGCTCTGTATTTTACTTGTTTACTGCTGCCTTATTTCTGGCAGAATGTATGTTCCATGGAGGCCACGCTTGGCACTCAGTGGGTGCTCCATAATAGGTGGCTGTGAATGTATGAATATTTACATGTTTTATCTGATTACTGCCTAGAAAAGGCCTTTGAGGGCTCACCCTTCCCACCCCAGTGATGACATGGGCAGGTGGAAGCTGTGGGGGGTGGCATCAGGGCCTTGGGCTTGTCTTTACTGTTTTGATTTTCTTCCAAGGGGAATATATTTACATATCACTTATGTGCTGTAAACTTAATTTTAATTAAAAATCAATTGCATGCAATATTGATTTTACAATAAAAAAAACAAATTTTTAGTTTCCATGGTTGAGACAGCATCAGGCCGTGCAGCCATCCTGAAAGCACTGAGTTCATAGCAAACAATCAAATGCTGGAGTGTGGAGAGCAGCAGGCCTGGCCGCACCTCCCTCTGACCGCCACGCTGGGCCCACTGAGCCCCACGGGCTTTGCCTCGCGTCACCTCATGTGATCCTCGTGGCAATGCTGCAAGGTTGGCAAGGAGGGGATTGGGATTTTTCCCACTTTGCCAAAGAAGATCCAGATACCTTCTCCATGTCGTGGGCCCCTATTGGAGGATCAAAGTATCAGTTCACCATCCCTTTTTCAGGGACCGAATCTCCCAGCCAGGAGCTCAGGGGGCCTGACCCCACCCCAGCTCCTGCTGTGGCCCTGAGTGGCCTGATCCAGTCAGCACATCCCCTCCCGGCACCTGGCCCACCCACATGGCCTGTGAGGTGTCAAGAGCTGTGAAGACCACCTTGTTCTCCTGGGGTTCCCTGGCTCTCCCCAGGTTCTCTCTCTGAACTACTGCAGCCTTTTCCTGCTACCAGGAGAGAAGCATCTGGAATCAGCACTGACCCACGAGCGGGAGGATCCAGGAGAGCTGCAGGGGCATGGAGGCGCAGCTCTGAAGCCTTCTGTCTCTGGGATTTGTGAAGGCTTGAGCCTGTCGAGTTCATCTTATCCACACCTATTTGCGTAGAGCGTCCCAGGCCCCGCAGCCACAGCCAAGCTTTCCCGTCCTCTCGGCCACGGCCATCCATCTGACTCACACAGGGTCACACAGGTAGGGAGTGTAGATTACTGAACCAAGGCCTTCCCTTGCTGAGTCTCTGGGTGCAATACACACCTCCTCAATCTAAGCTTTGAAATTAGACAAACGGGCCTTGAGGTCACAGCACAGCCCCTTATTGTAACCCACGGGCAAAGTGAGGCCCAGAAAGAAGTGATATGCCCGGAATCCCAGGAATGGGAGTGGCAGGGTTGCCCTTCTCCTGCAGCGCATGTTTCTGATTAAACATCCTACAGGAGACCACCTGGGACAAGGCCACTCGGGCTCTGTCTGTCCATGCAAAGTTCACATCCGCACACCCAAAATGGAGCGGCAGACGGCTGCAGCTGCCGGCCACTCAGGGAACAAACCTCCTCAGCTCAAGTATCCAGCTATTCCCAATTGTAAATTGAAGAGGGACTCTAATATTTTGTCTACCTGGTAGTTTTGCTTTTCCCTGATGAATTAGATGACTTAACTTTTTACTTGATTTTATTATTTGAGACAAGATCTGCAGTGTCATTTTAAACACATCTCCACCAAAAACAAAAATTTTATGATGGAGCAAAGGTGGGACACAGATGTTTAACCTACATTTTAGTCTGTCCTCTCTCCCTTTGGAGGCTCAGGCCATGTTGGGTTTTTTGATCACATTACTGTTGTTTGTTTTCGTCACTTCTTCTGGCCTAAATTCTACAACAAGTCACATGGCCTGAAATGTATTCTGGTTACCGAAAGTATGGCCGTGAGAGGTGCATCCTGACTTCGGAACTTGCCACGCAAATTATTGTGACACTTTGAAGGTTGAAGAAGGTAGGAACCAGAAAAGCAGCTGTAGCTTTGTCCAACTTACTGTCAGTGTCAGTGTCCTGGATGAGAATTCTATCTTCCGAGTTTCACTTGGTTGGAAACTATCATCAAAGTAATAGCAGACTCTTCAAGTGATAGCAGATGCTGTCACAGTAAAGATTCTGTGTTGAATTTTTATAGCAAAAATGATTGTAGTTTTAGGCCATGGTAAAGTAACTTTTAGTTTCTGCTCACCTATTGACAGTAAGAACTTATTTGATGGATGTTTGCCATTTACCACCCTCCCAAAGCAAATTTGACATTCACTTATTTCTCTCCAAACAATCAGAACAGTTCAATATAAAAGTAATTTTCATAGTCCAGTGATTGGGAGAGGGAAGTCATCTTATAACCAATTCATAATTAATAAGGCAATGATACAAAACAGACTTTAAGGAAAAACTTTAGGAAAATTATCCATGTAGTTGCAGTTGCTTATGAATGGGAATTTTGGAATCAAAGAGATCTGTGTTCAAATCCTAGCTCTACTGTGTACCTACTACCTGCTCTGGGAAGGGCTCTTACCTGAGGACTTAGTTACCCCTCACTTACCTGAAGCTATCACTAACCTAACATGGCCATTTGCATGAAAGATCATTTATCTGAGGAAGTCACTTACCTGAGAGGTCACTTACCTTCTCTCAACCACGGTTACCTTACCTGCTTTCTCAGTTCAAGTGTTTTTATGAGGCTTCAAAGTCAAAATACATTAAAGCTTTGCTTCTCGAAGTGTGGTCTGCTGCCCAGCAGCATCTTCACCACCTGGGAACGTGTTAAAAATGCAGAATCTCAGGTTCCCACCAGTCCTACTGGATCAGAATCTGAGTGATACCAAGATCCCAGGGTAGCTCTTGTGCACCTGAGAGTGAGGGAAGTTCTGCCTTCCAGCCCGGGCACCTGGCAGGAGAACATGCCAGCTGGGTGCTTGTTCTTACCCCACCAGCCTTATGATTATTTCTCATTTACGAAAAATGTTTTTCATGCAAGTTCAAGTTGCTGCATAGTTTACATGGAGCCATTTTAAATGTCTGCATAATAGTCCTTTGAGTAGTTATCCTAGGCCTTATTTCCCTGTTTTCCCCATTTTGTTTGTCTCCAGCATTTTGCTAGTAGAAAATAACACTTTAGTGATGTATGTTTTTAAATAAAGTTATGTTCTTTAATAGGATTTAAATAAGGCTTCAAATTATTATACACATTTAGAAACCGTAATTGCGTTTGGAAAGCTGTCAAACACACACTCCAAGTTGCCCAAAGTTCTGATTTGAGGACGATTACATGCAATGATGTTGTTCCAAAACACCATTTGTAGCCAATTCACACATAAAGTCTACACTGTTTGGTGGAAAAGGGGGAAGCTACTCTGGCCACTGGTTGAAAGGAATAAATCCAGCTCAAGTGCCAGGTAGTCCTCAGGTTCAGGCGATTCTCTCAAATATCCATAGTGAATGAAAGCTCAAAAAAAAAAAAATAGAGAAAACAAAAAGAATAGACTTCTTAAATGTCAGAAACAGATTGTTTCCCCATCCCCATTAACAAATTTGCACAGAATATGAAACAGAAAAATGCAAGAGGATTCATGGACATTTTCAACTATCACTCAAGTTCTCCTTAAAAAAAATAGTATATGACAATAACTACAAAACGTGAGCATCCTCCTACAAAGAGCTGTCTTTTATAAAGGAGGAGGAGGAGGAAGAAGAAAAAAAAGAAAAATCATATTGGTCCCTTTAAAGTTAGGGGTGCTGGAAGTCTCTGAAATCATGCAAATAAAGGGATTAAAACCACACATGGGTTGCATTTGCTAGAATTGATGGGGTACAGAGCCCCTGACCTCAAGCGAGTCCACCTGCAGAGGTGCAGGGTCATGGTGCAGGCGAGTGGAGGCCCAGCCACACCTTCACAGCACTGATGCCCCATAATCACCAGAGATCACTGCAAAATCGCCCAGACTGCTCATGAGGCGAGAGCCGATAAAAGCAGAGACTAATGGGGGGCAATTGCACTGTAAAGGCCTCCCTGCCAAAGGTCTCTGCAATTACAAATCACCTTTCATCTAAGGGGTTCAAAGCCACTTTCCTGGCAGTAATTCCTTGGTTTGCTGGAGCTGATATAATTGTGCGTTAATAGGGTGTTCAGTGGGAGGAAACCTGGGCTGTGGTGGTGTCTGGCCCTGCTGGGGCAGGAACAGCCCCTGGCCTCTCACTGAGGACCCCCATATGGAAGAGCAGGACGCCGGGTGGGGGGAGGGGTCCTGTTCTCACTTCCCCCTACCTGTGCTCACCCTAGAGTCAGCAGGAATTTGCAGAGCTCTGAGCCGCCTGTCGCAGAGGAGAGAGCCAGGCCTGGGGCTGGGAAGCCTGTATTCCACCCAGACCTGGGTTCCCCCACTTCTCAGAAGCCCACTTAAAACACTGGGGGAGTTTTGCTTCTCTCTCTGCAGACAAAATCCCTGACTGAAGGGAGCTTTCATTCTAGAACAAGCCAACAATGAAGGATGCCCAGTATGGCTGGTGGGGCTATAGAGCAAAGCGGTGGGGGAAATAGGGGGCTGGGGAGGTGATGGGGCTCCACACTGGTCTCAGAGCAGTGTGGGGGGGAAGAATATGGGGGTGAGGGGGACTTTGGTCTGGGGTTCCCTTTGCTGATTGATGAGAACAGGGATAAAGGGGA
>PVKY010007040.1:0-15325 GCA_004027775.1 Bradypus variegatus | reverse complement strand
ACGTAATCAGTGTCCTGCAGACGGTGACCACGAGTGTGGCAGAGAAGGAAAATGGAGCAGGTGGGCAGGCAGATGGGCAGTCTGTGTCAAATCTGTAGGAACACACTACTGGGGGGTGGGGGGACCAACGAGAGGGACCCCAGGTCAGGGCAAGGATGACATGAGGCCTTCTAGGGGCGGGAGGTGGCCCAGGTCGGCGAGTGCCAGCACCGAGGGGCTTCCCACGGAACCTGGAACCACACACAGAGGCATCTGGAGCCACGCGGAGCCAAACAGCACAACACGGAGCCATGTGGAAGAAGACGGAGCCACGCGGAACTACACAGAGCCATATGGAACCACGTGGAACTACACAGAGACAGGCAGAGCCACGTGGAGACGCGGAGCCACATGGAACAGCCATACAGACTCAGAGGCGGAGTGGGAATTGGCCAGGGGTTGGGAGCAGGTTGGGAGGGGAGACGACAGGGCTGCAGAGGGGAGAGGTGGGAGAGCACAGCGTGTCCTCAGCCAGGACTCCCAGTGGGGGCTCTGCGGGTGCTGAATGAAGGTGGGACTTGAGGAGGTCTGTGGGTAAAGGGAAGTTGGGGGGCAGCAGTCTGAGGAGCAAGTAGACAGGGGCCCCTCCTGCGGTGGGTCATGATGAGAGGGTCCTGGCTTGGCCCAGAGGTGGCCGGGGGTAGGGCAGGGGTAGAATTCAGAAGACAGAGGTGACAGCCCTGCTGACGACCCAGCTGGGGGAGGGGAGAGCCCAGGGGAGGTCAGGGCTGAGGGTGGACGCGTGAGGCTACAGGTGCTCACAGGGGCCGAGTGGAGGTGCTCAGGGGACAGGAGCTGGAGGAGCCTGGGGTTCCGGGGGAGAGGGGTGGGTAGCAGGAGCTGCACCCTGCCATGGCTGCGTGGCCTGGGGGAGACACAGAGTTGGGAGCACTCAAGCCAGCAGCAGAGACGCAGAGGACGTGGTCAGAGTGGCAGGGGCTCTGGGGCTGGGGTCCCCAGAGCTCAGGAAGGCAGTGTTTTCAGGACGGGGTGGGCACCGAGTGTATCAGACTGTGGCTCAGCCGCGAAGGGGACACATGTCAGCCCAGGACGACCCTGTTCTGGAAGGATCCCACCCCAGGCCACTCCCTCTGCAGCTCCCGAGCCGGCTCTGGCACTGGTGGAGGCTGTCGCTGGGGGTCCCCGCCCTGTCTGAGGATCAGTGGTCAGTGCCCCTGGGAGGCCGAGACGCATGCGGCAATGGCCAATGCCTGGGGTCTGGGGACTCAGTCACTGACAGAGCCCTGAGACCCTCGCAGACCCCGCTGGGAGGAGCCTGTGCCCACAGTTCTCCAATCACAGGGCCTGGGCCCCACGGGGTGGGGGGCAGGCAGGTGACAGCCACAGGGGCCGCCCGGCTCGTGTCACCATGTGGGGTGACAGACGCGCCCGCCGAGGCCTGAGGAGCTGAGTGTGTGCAGGGGGCAGCCCCCACTGCCCCGCAGTGGCCACCCTGGCCCATGGGTGCTCCCCTGGGCCCCAAGGCCATGAGAACAGGAGACCTAAGGCTCGGCAGAGGGGCGCACCCCACCTGCCCTTGCTGGGCGCATCCAGGACGCCCTCTCAGGAAGGGGGTCCAAGGAGGTGCAGGAGCAGCTCCAGGGGCCGTGGCCTCGTGGGGGCTTCTGAGCCTGGGGCCGCAGGCTCCACTTCCCCCGGCAGCCACCCCTGCTCACCCGCCTCGGGGGTCCCCGGGAGTCAGGGGCAGAGCCTGCCGTCTACACCGCAGGAGCACGGCTTTCCAGTTGACACCACCGGCAGACACGGGTTCTCCTCCCCACGCTCAGGACCTGGCTGGGCCCGTCTACACTCGTCGGCCACTCATCAGGGCGGCCACGTCCTGGGGAACACGTGGCCAAATCGGCCTATCGGTCCCACTGCACCCCCCAATCGCAACGCCCGCGTGGTGCCAAAAGCACAGGGGTCCGACTGCTGAGTGGGGGTCTTGAAAACAAGGACTTTAAAAGTCCGTGTGAACACGGAGCCCTCCCTGCCACGGGGCAGGTCTCTCCGCTGACGGAGCGGGGCGTGGAGAACGGGCAAGGTCCGCTGCGGGTGCCCTGTGCAGGGCGGAGGCCGAGGCTCTTGCGGGGAAACCGAGGTTCCCTGAGGGCACTGCGAGACCCCTGGGTGGAGGCGACTCCGAGAGGCTGCAGCTACAGGTCAGTCGCTGAGCACAGTGTGAGGGCGTGAACTGTGTCCCCAAAACACGTTCAGGTCCTGACCCCCAGACTGTAGAACATGCCGTCATTTGGAAATAGGTCATCGGAGACGGAGTTAGTTAAATTAAGAAGAGCTCCTGGTGGAGGCGGCTGATCCCGTAGGGCTGGTGTCCTCAGGTGGGAGGAGTGTAGATGGACAGACACGCTGGGAGAAGCCATGTGACAATGGAGATGGAGCCTAGGGTGCTGAGCTGCCAGCCCAGGGTGCCCAAAGCACCCCCCTCAAGGTCTCGAGGGAGAGGCCTGGCCAGCGCCTCTGCTGGGAGCATCCTGTCCCAACAGCCGTGAGGGAACAGACGTCCGTGGTGCAACCCCGGGATGTGGCACTTTGTTTCGGTCACACCAGGACACGGCGTGGGCGGCCTGGGCCAGCACCAGCACCCTAGAGTGACAGGATGGAGGGGGATGAACACGGCTGTGGCCTCTTGGGTCCCCCAGAAGCTGTCGGTCCACTGCAAACACCACCGGGGCCCACGGCCACTGACCCTAAGGGGTTTTGTGGAGGGAGGGGCAGGCGACCACACTCCGCTTTCTAGGAATTTTTACTGCAGACGCTAATCTCTCATGGCACGAACTACACTTCTATGAAACAGCCGAGCCACCACTGAACAGTTTCACGGTGTCTCTGCAAACATGTGCACCGATGCCCAAGGACTCCATTACAAAGAAACTGGCGCTAAACAGAATTCATCTCCCACGGGGAGCTCCCTTAAGGATTTGTTTTTAAAGTGCACGGTGCTCCCTGCACCCTCTGCCGGAGCAGACCAGCCTCAGAGGCCGCCCCCAGCAGCCGGAAACCAGAGGCCCAGGGACCCCAAGTCCACGACCGGACCGAGGCCTGCAGCGCAGCGGCACCGAGCGCACGGCCACCGGACGGGAGCCAGGACAGCACAGGCCACGCGGCTGGGGTGAGGCAGGGTGCTCAGAGCAGCCGTCCACACAGGGGCCGCCAGCGAGGAGGCACAGTGCGGCCATCTTGGGCCTCCCGCCATCCACTGGCCCTGGGCGCTTGGCCTTCCCGAGACTGGAGCGGCCCCTCACACTTCCACGCTATCTTACAACTGCCTTATTAACCCAGGAGGTCCGGGGGCAAGTCCCATTTCATCGCCTCAGATGATGGGTCAGGCTGTGGAGAACGGCCACTGCCCGAAGCTGAGGCTCCGATCCCTGGGCACCCTGTGTCTCTGAGTCCCTTCGACGACGTCTTGTGGTCTACGCAGCGGCCTGCAGGATTTTTCCAAGTGTGATTCCAGGACACTGGGCTTTTTGTGCCATTTAAAATGGTATCACTTCTAGAATTTTGCTCTCTATCTGCTTGTACCCGTCTATAACATGCAGTCCACTGCCCAACAGTGACCGCGCAGCCATCACTCATCACCGTCACTCATCATCACCGTCACCCGTTGCCCACCACACCAGCAGCATTTCCCAAACAGCGCCGACCGCAGCGGTGGCAGCCACAGCCTCCCATTCAGCGTCCTCAGTGATGGCTGCAGCGTGATTTTATATAAACCCCTCCATCAGATCGAGGAGGCCGTATTTTATTCCTAGTCCAAAGTTCGTATCATGAACGTGTTGAATTTTATCAAGTGCTTTTTTTCTGTCTATGGAGTTGACAGAGCTTTTCTCTTTTATCCTATTAATAGATTGAATTATAGTGACTGATTTTCAAATATAGCATATTTATTTTTAATCGGGGTAATTAAATTATTTATTTTTAATTGGGGCAATTGCTAATGCTGCCAGATTGCAAAACACCAGAAATGGACTGGCTTTTATAAAGGGGGTTTATTTGGTTACAAGATTACAGTCTTAAGGCCATAAAGCGTCCAAGGTAACACATCAGCAATCAGGTACCTTCACTGGAGGATGGCCAGTGGCGTCCGGAAAACCTCTGTTAGCTGGGAAGGCACGTGGCTGGCGTCTGCTCCAAGTTCTGGTTTCAAAATGGCTTTCTCCCAGGATGTACTTTGTGATTTCTCTGATCTTAGACTAAGCAAATTCATGGAGGCAGAAAGCAGAATTGTGGTTACCAGGGGTGGGGGAGGAGGGAAAGGGAGTCACAGCTCAGCCGGTCTGCACTGTGGTGGAGGACGATGGAACAGTCTAGAAACAGACGGGATGAAAGCTGCACAGTCTTATCAGTGTACTTGGGGTCAAAGAATTGTCCACTAAAACGGTTGGTGGTTTTTGTGTTTATGTATATTGTCCTGGTTTGGATGCACCATGTCCCCCAAAATGCCATTATCTTGGGTGCAGTCTTGTGTGGGCAGGAAACATATTGGTGTTGATTGGGTTGGAGACTTTTGATTGGATGTTTCCGTGAAGATGTGATCACACAACTGTGGGTCAGATTGTTCATTGGATGATTTCCGTGGAGGTGTGGCCCCGCCCATTCAGCGTGGGCCTTGATTGGTTTACTAGAGCACGATATAAGCTCAGACAGAAGGAGGGAGCTTGCTGCAGCCAAGAGGGACACTTTGGAGAAAGCACAGGAGCTGCAGATGAGAGAGTGTGAAGACAGCCGTTGAAAGCAGACTCTTGCTCTGGAGAAGCTGAGAGAGGACAAACTCCCCAAGTGCAACTAAGTGACATTTTTGAGGAACTGCAGCCTAGAGAGGAACGTCCTGGGAGAAAGCCTTTCTGAAACCAGAACTTTGGAGCAGACACCAGCCACGTGCCTTCCCAGCTAACAGAGGTTTTCCGGACACCATTGGCCATCCTCCAGGGAAGGTACCCGATTGCTGATGACTTACCTTGGACACTTTATGGCCTTAAGACTGTAACTGTGTAACTAAATAAACCCCCTTTATAAAAGCCAGTCCGTCTCTGGTGCTTTGCATCCCAGCAGCATTAGCAAACTGGAACAGCCAGGAAGCCAGGACACAATTTGAAGCCCGTTTATATCTGCTGGATTGGCAAAAATGACCCGTGAGCCGTAGGACATGGGTCAGAGGGACCCCGGCCCTGGGGGAGTGCGACGTGGTGCGACCCCACAATAGGAAAGGGCCTGCCTGACCACAGCTGGTCACATGCAGCCCCTGGACCAGGTGACCGAGAGGCTCGCCCAGGATGTCCACAGCACAACCTGCACCGGCCCCAATCGGGGACACCACCCTGCCCCGGCAGACGGCAGGTGAACAGTCAGGTCACAGCACAGACCCCCCGGCAGCGCGTCCCCACCCTGGGGAGACCTCCCACCTGACCCAGGGAACGGCTGCGACTCCATGAGGGACGCTCCGAGGCGGGGTGAGCGACAGGCTGGGGTGGGGTCAGCACACAGACCACCCTCGATGGCCGAGGAGGCGACGGGGCGGCTGCTCTGCAAAAACTTGGTGCTCCAGGTTTTGCATTTCACAGCAGGTGTTTTACTTCCATTTTAAAAGTTAAGAAGGAAAAAGGATCTGAAAACGGAGGCGCCCACCCCGTCACAGCACCTCTGTAAAGGAGAAGCCAACCCCCAGCGGCGGGGCGAGCCCCGAGCCCTCTGCGTCCCGCGTCCTCTTCCTCTTCGGCTTCTTTTCTTGACGTGCGCTGCATGCTCTACTCCTGCGGCCCGAACCGAGAAGCTAGCCTGCCCCTGAAGCAATTTATTCTCTAAATTATTCCAAACAATACCACTTCTTAAAAGGAACTATCCAGCCTACTCTTTTGGTGTCCAGCAAAACAAGGCATTTCTTTTGCTCCAAGGCTTCACTCACCAGCCACGTGACTCGGGTCACTTACTTTATGTGGACCCCCTGGAAGCCCCCAGCCCACGGGAGCCAACCCACCGTGCGAGCCCATAAGACCCCCCGTAGGGGAGGGCTGCCCATGCATGCCCTGTCTACCTGCAGCATGTCGCACGGCTGCACCCCGCAGAGAGCCTCACCACGGGCCTCGCCGGACTCCACCTCATGACCCACCTCTCCAGCTGCGGACCCCTCCCTGGCTCCTGAGCCCTGGGACCCACGGGTCACCTCTCCTGGCGCCCCTCGGCCCCCAGCTGCTTCCCCATTGCTTCTCTGAGGTGTGTCCCCCACGACCTCCAAGGCTGACCTCAGGGCTCTCCCCGTCTTACTCCTGCCCTGTCAGCACATGGGCTCCCCGACACTATACAACACCCCACTTCTAGTCTGAGGTGTGGTCTGCTCCCTGCCGCCCCAAGTGGTCCCCCAGATGCCTCCTCGACCCTCGTCTTGCTCCACCCACCCTGGCGCTCAGCAATCTCAGCTAACCCTGATTTAATTCCCACCCAAATCCAAGCATCCCTAGGCCCCGGTGTCCTACCTCCTAAACCCGCGTCCACGTCGTCTACTTGCTCACCGCCATGGCCGCCCCTGCTCGAGCCCCCATCACGGACCCCCGGAAGGAGCAGCAGGTGCCCGACTTATCTGCCCCCTTCTGCTCTGACCCCTCCAGTCCGCTGTCCAGACTCAGTGTCGGTGCACACAGAGCTGAGCGTGCCGCCCTGCTCGCTCCTCCCGGCTGCTCCCTCCCCTCAGCTTCTCCTGCCTCTCAGCTGCTCCCTCCTCCCGAATGCTCCCTCCTCTCAGCTTCTCCTGCCTCTCAGTTGCTCCCTCCTCTCAGCTGCTCCTGCCTCCCAGCTGCTACCTCCTCCCAGCTTCTCCTGCCTCTCAGCTGCTCCCTCCTCCCGGCTGTGTCCTCCCCCCGCTGCTCCACTCCGGCCTCACTACCTTCTCTGTGCACACCCTGTATGCCAGCCACCGGTGTCACCCCTCTTCACCTGGTGATGACTCCCCAGCCCTTGGATCTGAGCTGATGCATCGCTTGATGGGGGAGGCCTTCCCTGGCAATCCTCTGGTCCACAACAGGTGAGCGCCCCCCAACAGGAGGCACCCCCAGAGTCCTCCTCACCCCACCCAGCCATGACTATGAAAGGCATTTTGCTGAGACAACTCCCAAAGGTGGGTGCAGTGGGTGAAGTGGGGCCCCAAAAGGATCTGTCCAGTCAAGTCCCCGGAAACTGAAGTGTCCTTGCAGATGTAATTGTGTTAAAAATGTTGGGAAGGGTCATCCTGGATTTCCAGGTGGGCCCTCGATCGAGGGACAAGTGTCCCTGTGAGGGACGTGCAGGGAGAGCCGACTCCTGCTGTTTCCGGCCCCCCAGCCTCTCTGCTCGCGCTCGTGTAGCCGTCTCAGAGTCACAGGCTGGAGGGCAGATCCGTGCTTGTCAGGGGGTGTCGGAGGCTCCCCGAGGGGTGGCACGAGGGTCCTAGTGGAGATGGGGCAGCTCTGGGTGGGCCTGGGCTGTGGCGGCCACAGGAACTGACGCGTGAGATAAAAGGATGCAGAACCGGACACGCTTGCTGCCCGACGGCAATGTCCTGGTTTGATGGCACATAAGACGTCCTGGTCGGGGGAAGCTGCCGAGGGAACGATTATTCTCGCAGTTTCCTCTGAGTCTATGATTATCTCAAAATTAGAAGATTAAAAAGAGAAGAAGACTTAATAAACAAGGTATAGGCCTTATGTTAATCTGAGTTGACGCTTACGCTGTTTTAAATCGAGCCCATTGGGGCACGAGGAGCGCTGACCAGTTGGTGCTGGAAGAGCTCACTGTGACGGCTGTGTGGGCCTGGGGGGAGGGGCCGTGGGGGCCGCGGTCTGTGGATGAGATGATGGGAATTGGAGCTTGGGGGCCACGGGGCACAGGTGGGCCAGGAGCTGACTGCCGGAGCTGGTGGCAGCTACCCGAGGCTGCGTTACGAGATTCTTCCTATTTTGGAGGCCGTTGGAATCTTTCATAAGAAAAAGATTTTAAAAACCAAGAAGCACGTTCCCACCCTTTGCTTGCACCTGCACCCTGAGCTGGATCCCACGTCCTTCCCCGGTGCGGAGCTCTGCTCGTGACGCCGGCTTTGGGGGGCAGTGGGTTCTGCGGTTGGGGGAGCTGACGGCTCAGCTGACCAGCTGGGGGGACCGCACCCCTCGCAGGCTGAGGCCCCCCCAGTCCCACTCAGTCTCCCGCAGCTGCGCTCGCACAGGTGGGGGTAAAAGCAGCCTCACCTCAAGAACACACCAAGTGTAAATGACCCATGAGAAGGGGTGCCCCATGAGAGAGGCTCCGCGGCTCCAGGTGACCCGGGAGCCAGCAACAGGCCCCCCAGGCGGGAGCTGCACCCATCCCCGGGGAGGTGCGGGGACTCGCCACGTGTCCACTTGGTGTGGGGCTGGTTCACCTGCACATGCCGGGGCCCAGGCCACCCACAGGGAGACCCGGGGCTCGCTGCAGTGAGTCTGGGCGGCTGCACTCCCGCCGTCCCCCCACTTCCCACTGGGGTTCTGTTTCTGTCGACGTCCGCAGGCCCAAATGTCACAAAAACCAACACAAAACAGATCACAGACTGACAGGTAAGAGCCAAAACCATAAAACTCTCAGAAGACGGCCCCGGGCAAACCGTCATGACCCAGTGATGGAATCTCAGACATGACACCAAAAGTTTGAGCGACAAACTCAACTTCATTACAATTAAAAACTTCCATGCATTAAAGGAAACTATCAAGAAAGTGAAAAGAAAATCTACAGAATGGGAGAAAATAATCGCAAACCATATGCCAGATCAGAGCTTAACATCCAGAATATATCAAGAAATTTTACAATGCAACAACCCAATTTAAAAAAGGTAAAGACTTGAAAAGTCTTTTTTCCAAAGGAGATATAGAAATGGCCAAGAAGCACACGAAGAGATGTTCCTACCACTAGCCCGTCAGGGAAGTGCGAGTCTGAACTAGGAGATCAGGCCTCACACCCGCCGGGACCACCGCTGAAAAACAGAAAGCACGTGTCGGCGCAGGTGCAGCGAGCAGGGGGGCTGCAGGACGGTGCAGTCACCGTGGAAAAGGGTGTCGGCTCCTCAGAAGGTGAAACAGGTGCACCAAACGCCCGGCGAGCCCACTTCTAGGTGTGCACCCCAACGAACTGGAGACGGGGCTCAGATGCTCTCTCCCAGTGTCCACAGCAGCACCACACCCAGGTCAAAGGTGAAGGAAGGCATGTCCGCCGACAGGCGGGGCCTCATCTATTCACACTTACTAGCGTTCCATGGGAACACTGCTCGGCGTTAGGAAAGGGGGTTCTGCAACCTGCAGCACGGAACATTCTGCTCCACGCAGTGAGCAAGGTGCCGAGGGCAGATACCGACAATGTCCCATGTGAGAGACGCTGGGAACAGCAAACCTGCAGGGACAGGAAGCTGAGAGGCCACGGGGACGCGGGGGAGTGGGGCACGGGGGAAGGCCTGCTTGTGAAAAGTTAAAAATACTAAAAAGTTCCTCAGGCCCCAAGTCCTGGGCAGGGCTCCCAGGTCCCCCTACCAAGCGCAGGACGCAGCCATGTCCTTTCCTGGTCGTACACCCCACGGCCAGGGCCAGGTCAGAAGGCGCAGCTGAAGCCCCTCGGTTCACAGAAACGGCCGACCCTGCGTCAAGAAGTACCTGCTCCCTCAAACGCCGAATTCAAGCTTCCTCGCCAGACACGTCACAAGGCGCACACACTCCACGAGGCCCTCACAGGTAACGCTGAGGCCTGATACGGACGGGGACCGTCCCTGCAGCAGCCAAGCTCCTTAGCGAGTGCTGGACGTACCTGCGACATGCAGGGCTGGAGGCAGAGAGCAGACACCTCTCGTCCTACAGCCCCCACCATCAGGGGAAGGTGCGGGGTTCCGGGGAGCCACATTCCAGCCCACCCCAGGGCCGGTCACTGCCCACCCTGTCTTCTGACCCTTGGCACCATCACCTTCAGCCCGGTGGGCAGCTGTGGACCCCTGGAGCCTGCTCGTCCCACCTGCCGCCACTCGGCTCACAGTGACCACGCACCCACCACATCCTCCGAGCTAGGCTGCGAGTTCCCCGAAGACGGGTGGTTTTCTCATCTCCATTTTCCGTGAACAAACCACAGCTGCTGTGTGCGTTCATATGCTGCCTGAACTGACCGCAGCCCGAGAGGCGACCTGCAGCCCCTGCATAGGGAAGACCCCAGGGAGGCCAAGCCAACACAGACCTGCCCCTGGGGAAACTCGGGGGACCCCCAAAAGTCACCCACCAATCGACAACCTTGTTTCACACGTTCCTGCTTGAAGACGCCTCATTGAACACACGCTGTTGACTTGTGAACGCTGATCTCACGGCTGACAGTGCCACAAATCCCGCCGGGACAAAGCTTCTCAGACACACGTGGTTTCTCGTCGCGGCTTCGCGTGCTCGGGAACACAGGACTGAACTTCAGCGCTATGCTCAGTGGCCACCATAAACCAAAACCACCCACAAGACGCACAAAAACGGGGAAAACGTGGCACCAAGTACGAAAAGGACACGTGTTCCCAGCGTGGCGGCAGGGAATGTGGGTGTCAGGCACCCCGAGGCCTTCATCATGTGTCCACCATGACCTACGTACACGCAGGGACTTGAGGCCACAGGTAAACCTCAGCAAGTCGGGGACTTTGCACACACGGATCTGTGAATACAGGGCGGATGTGGGCAGGTGTGTCGGGCAGAGTCATGGTGCTTCCCTGTGTCCGCCACACAGGCGGCTTCCCACTCTGAGCCCACACGGAAGGGAACGGACACCCCCGCCGATGGCCAGCGGCAGGAGAGGGCGAAGACCAGGCCTGAGCCCGAGCCGCCCCAGCCCAGTCCAGCCAGACCCGATGCTGCGGGGTCTTGGGGAGGTGGAGCTGGGGCTCAGTGGCCGGTCTCCCCATCACAGCAACGAGGACACAGCTTTTTACAGCAAGCAAGTGAAAGATCAAAATGCAAAGGACAAATGACTCTGCAGCAGAAGACATGGATTTGTGGCCAACAGAGCCAAGGCGGGCTGGGGCTGGGGTAGCTGAAAGCAGGTCTTCGCGGGAGCCCCGAGGAGACGATGTCCAAGGTTTGACCCCATAGTGCCCACCACGCCACCCCACCGCACTGGGTCTCGGCTCAGCCTTCGCGTTTGCGATGGAAACAAGCGGCTCTGGGGTGGCAGATAGAACCCGGAGGGAGGGGCAGTTCCTGGGGGGCATGGGGAGAAAGACTGAGGCTACACCCTTGGTTTAACAATCCATTTCTGGTGTTGTGCATCCCGGCAGCATTAGCAAACTGGAACAGGGGGATCAACTTGATTCTATTAACAGAATAAAAGAGAAGAGCTCGATCATCACAATAGACAGAAAAAAACCACTTGATAAAATTCAACACCATTCACGATAGGAACTTTGGACTAGGAATAAAATACGGCCTCCTCAGTCTGACAGAGGGGTTTATATAAAATCACGCTGCAGCTGTCCCTGAGAACACTGGACAGGAGGCCACGGCTGCCACCACTGTGGTCGGCGCTGTTCGGGAAATGTGGCTGGTGCGGTGGGCAACGGGTGACGGTGATGAGGTCACTCACCGCAAAATGGTCATGCGGTCGCTGTCGGGCAGGGGACTTCATTTTATAGACGTATACAAGCAGATAGAGAGCAAAATTCTAGAAGTGATACCATTTTAAATAGCACAAAAAGCCCAGTGTCCCGGAATCACACTTGGAAAAATCCTGCAGGCCGCTGTGCCGACCATAAGACGTCGTCTTGTTTGCTAACGCTGCTGTTAAGCAAAACACCAGAGATGGACTGGCTTTTATAAAGGGGGTTTATTTGGCTACACAGTTACAGTCTTAAGGCCATAAAGTGTCCAAGGTAACACATTAGCAGTCTGGTACCTTCACTGGAGGAAGGCCAATGGTGTCCAGAAAACCTCTGTTGGCTGGGAAGGCACGTGGCTGGCATCCGCTTGCTCCCAGGTTGTGTTTCAAAATGGCTTTCTCCAAAATGTTGCTCTTGGGGCATTTGTCCTCTCTTAGCTTCTCTGGAGCAAAAGTCTGCTTTCAATGCCTATCTCCAAAATGTTGCTCTGTAAGCTTCAGCTCCTCTCTCAGCTCCTGTGAATTCTTCAAAGTGTCCCTCTTGGCTGTAGCACGCTCGCTCCTTCTGTCTGAGCTTATGTAGTGCTCCAGTAAACTAATCAAGGCCTACACTGAATGGGTGGGAACACACCTCCACAGAAACTATCTGATCAGAGTTATCACCTATAGTTGGGTGGGGTGCATCTCCATGGAAACACTCAATCAAAGAATTACAATCTAATCAACACTAATACATCTGCCAACACAAGATTGCATCAAAGATAATGGTGTTCTGGGGGACATAACACATCCAAACTGGCAGATTCCAACCCCTGGACCCCAAAATGACATGATCTTTCCATATTCAATATACATTCATCTCATCACAATATCTCAAAAACTTCAATCATTTCAGTAACACTAAGTAAGTACAAGATCCCATCAAAATCAGTTACAAGCACAGTCTGTCCAAAAGCAAAATTCCCCTCTGGCTCTGCTCCTGTGAAACTTTGAAGTTTTCTGCTTCCAATATACAAAGGAGGGACGGTCATAGGATAAACATTCCCATTGCCACAAGGAGAACTGAAAGGAAAACAGAGTTAAGAGACCAAAACAGTTCCTGAAACCTACATGACAAACTCCATTAGATTTCAAAGTCTGAGTCATTTACAGAACGACGTTGCATCCTTGGGGCTTGAGAGAGCAGGATTCTAACCCTTCCTAAGGGCCTTTGCAGCAGCCCTTTCCTCTCCAAATGCTTAGTTGAGTGCTCCAACATATCCACACATTGGGGAGACCACGTTCTCGGCCCCACCCTCCTCAAACATCGGGGCAGCTCCCAGATTCCCTTCCATCTCCAGGGCTCATGCTCAACCCCTTCAGAACAGTGGGGTGGCAGCCAGGCTCTCCCCAATTCCCTGGGAATGTGCTCCACCCTCTTTGGGGCCTGAGGTGGCAACACCTTTCCTTAGCATCCAGGCAGAAGGCCAGCACTCAACTGCCAGGGCAAACTCACCCTTTCCATGAGTGTGGGCCACTCCACTCTCCCAGCCTGAGGCCTCTTGACTCCAGACCTCAACCTCCATGGCTCTGTCTTTGAAGAAATTTTTCCTGCAATTTGTTCCTCATCTGTCTCCTCCAGTCCAGACTGGCAGCAGTTCCCTCTATAAAGATCTCGCAAAAATTTTGTTGGCTTCTCATGAAGCACAAAGGGGTCAAAGCTGTCAGACAATAGGACTTTCCACAAATCCTTTCTGGATAACTCTGTCTCCAAACTTGACTTGTACTGAAATGGCAGCTGGATTCCATCTTTAGTTAAACCCTCATGTTGGGCTGTAGCTTCTGGGATTCCACCCCTTGGAAGCCCAGAATTTTCCAAGCCATCAGTTTCTGGTTTCTTTGAACCCAAGAGTTCAGTTCTCAGTTTATCTCTCTCCACTCGCATTTTACTATAAACTGCAAATTTTAAGTTTTGAAATCTCATCAGCCAAAGTATCCCAGCTTGTCACTCTCAAATTCTTCCTTGCATCCAACACCAGGACTCAATTTTACCAAATTCTCTGCCACTTTAAAACAAGGATCACCTTTCTTCCAGTTGGCAATGACACATTCATCATTTCTGCTCAAGGCCTCAGCAAAAGTATCTGTAGAGTCCATATGTCTAACAACAGTCTCTTCAAAGCAGTCTAGGCCTTTTCTATCAAGCCCCTCACAATTTTTTCCAGAATCTTCCACTTATCCATTTAAAAAAGCTGTTCAAACATGTTTAGTATTTGCAACTCGGCACCACCCCACTCCTGGTACCAAAATCTGTTCCAGTTTGCTAATGCTGCCTTTTTGCAAAGTACCAGAAATGGATTGGCTTTTATATAGGGGGTTTCTTTGGTTACAAAGTTACAGTCTTAAGGCCATATAGTATCCAAAGTAAAGCATCAACACTGGGGTACCTCCATGAAGGATGGCCATTGGTGTCCAGAAAATCTCTCTGTCAGCTGAGAAGGCATGTGGCTGGTGTCTGCTTGCTCCCAGGTTGCATTTCAAAATGGCGCTCTCCAAAATGTTGCTCTTGGGGAATTTTGTCCTCTCCTAGCTTCTCCAGAGCAAAAGTCTACTTTCAAAGGTCATCTCCAAAATGTCTCTGTAAGCTTCAGCTCCTCTCTCAGCATCTGTGCATTCTTCAAAGTGTCCCTCTTGGCTGCAGCAAGCTTGCTCCTTCTGTCTGAGCTTATATAGTGCTCCAGGAAACTAATCAAGGCCCATGCTGAATGGGCAGGACCACACCTCCATGGAAATTATTCAGTCAGAGTTATCGTCCACAGTTCGGTGGGGTGCATCTACATGGAAACACTCAAAGAATTATAGTCTAATCAACACTAATACATCTACCCACACAAGACTGCATCAAAGATAATGGCATTTTTGGGGTCATAATACATTCAAACTGACACAGACAGTGACGCCAGGACATCAAACAGAATATTCTGGAGATCATGCGGGCTGTGAGGGAGGTGGCAGCGCTGGGATACTCCAGGCTTGGAGGATCATCCAAAAGGGGTAGGGAAGAAAGGTGTGTCCAGAAAGAAACGTTGGTCTCAAATCCATACCCAGCTACCACATGGCTCAGTGCACACCCTGGGGTCACCTGTGCACCCCAGGGCCCTGCAGCCAAGGCCCCATCCCTTCACGGTCCCTGTGGCCCCTCCAGACCCTGCTCCTCCAGCAGTCAGAGCCACTGTCCCGACACCCTGATCTCCCAGTGCTCCTCCTGCACCCCAGGACAAGGCTGAGGTCCCAACCTGCCCTCACTCGGTGCAGCGTCTGCGTGTTGCAGACAGCCCTGCCCCCCACCCACTCCCTCCTGCCTCTGGAACCTTCTGTGCTCAGGGATGCCACTCCGGCCAGGCAAGAGGGCCACAGCTGACATGGACCCCCAGGGGAAGCCCCTACATTGGAGTGCGTCCGGGCAGGCTCCAGGCAGCCCTGGAGGCCACCCCAGCCTAAAGGGGGTGGCCTGGTGCAGGGTCTCGTCCACACCCATCAGGGTCTGACCCACCTGGAGCAGCCTGAGGGCCCAGGAGGCCGCTGGGTGGAGACAAGCAGAAGATCCGTGGGGGCAGGAGGCAGCCCACCCCATGTCCGGGAGGAGGTACAGTCTGGGGGGCAACCTCACCCCCACCCCCCCCACCTCCCC
>PVKY010007039.1:0-15326 GCA_004027775.1 Bradypus variegatus | reverse complement strand
TATAAGCAACATTCAGCCAAAAGCAGTGGGGGGCACTCAGGAAGGAACCAGAATCAGAGATTTCATCATCACATCAAATGTTAGAAGACAGAAAAGACATATTTCAAAGGGAATGGCTACTAATGGATTGACAAGAAAAACAAACTGTTGTGGGTGAAGGTTATTTGAGCAAATGGAGAGATATGAATATGGACTGTATATCAAATAGATATTATTTAATCTATTTAATTTCTTGGAGACAATAATAGTAACTATGTATGAGAATGTCTTTGTTCTTAGAATGTATATTTCTGAGTGAAGTGACAAGATATTTACACATTACTTTCAAATGGTTCAGAAAAAACTGTGTGTGTGTATGTGTGTGTGATGGCAAAAGGCAAATGTGGAAAATCTTAATTAGTGAATCCGTGTGAAGGATATACAGGTTTTCTTTGCACTAGCCCTTCAGTTTTTGTAGGTTTGCTAGTTTTCAAAGTGAAAAGTAAGGAATCAGGGAAACACAACAAATACATGACAAAGCAGACAGGGATAGTATCAAATGATTTATCTTTTTATTAATTTTTAATTTTAAGTATTCCAGGGGAAATGATTTTGTCTAGCAGTTTATACTTAGCCAATCAATTAATCATCTGTAAGGATCAAATAAAAATATTCATACATTTGAGAATATAGAAAATTTGCCTCCCATATTCTTTTTCTTAGAAAATTACATAAGGACATTCTTTGACAAAATGAGGGGTTAAATCAAGAATCAACAAGGGGAATCTGAGAAGCAGAGGATACAACCCAAAACAGCATTGAAGGGAAATCCAGAGAGACAGCCATGCAACTGGCCTAGAGAGAAACCTGTCCAGATGGAAGTGGAGCCTCCACAGTGCCTGATATGATGGACAGTGTAGAGAAGAAATCATCATCTTTCTTTGATAAAGAAAAACAAAGGCAGTTAGAAACTCCGGGGTAAGCAAAAAGTTGTACAAGAAAGGAAATATGGTGCACTACTTGGCTCTATGTTGAACAAAATTTAAAAATTGTAACTGGAAAAGTTATTTATTTTTAACTTAAAATGAACCTATAGATACCACAAAAAGACTTGATTATGGTTACAGATCAGAGTATCAATTAAGATGTAGAAATGAAAGCACAGACGATAGAAGCTAACAATGTAGAAGAAAGGATATGAGCTAACTGGAAGGAAACAGATGCTAATATCTTCATCTTTTAAAGCTGAGAGTCAAGTGCCACCAGCTATAGTTGATGGAATGAGAAATAAAGGGTATAAGTATACAGCTTGAAGATGTAACAATAATGAACTTTGGAATCCAACAGAGAAGGAAAACAGGGGCTATAGAAATGTGTTACATCATTATCCAACATGGCAGGATAATCATTAGAAAATTTCTAAACCATATAAATCAAGAAATAGCAGTACAGGTTATTATTTAAATATATAGCTTCTTAAGTCATTTCCCTGATACTGCCTTTACCCTTTGCCCTCTCCTTCAGGTCCTTACTCAGAAGTTACCAAGTCAATGAGACCTTCTCTGACATACCATTTCCTATTCCCATTACCTGCTTTATTTTTTCTTCATAGCACTTATCACCATCTAATATACTGTCATTTAACTTAGTTATGTACTTATTCTGCCTCCTTCTCCAAAACTGTGTAAGGAGGACAGTGCATTTTGCCTATTTTGTTCACCCTTGTATACACAAGTGCCTAGAACAGTTGCTTGGCTCAGAGGAGACACTCAATAAATAATTGTTAAAACAATAAATGAAAATAATACTAGAGGGAACAGCCAAAGAGGCAAGCTAGAGGCAAAAAGGTTTTACTTTTGGGGAACTGAGACTGGGTTGGGAAGGAGTGGGTCTGGGAATAGCTTCTTTCCTCATATATGGTTGATTTTTCTTAACTCCATAAATATATTATTTTGAATAGAGTTTAAAGAAATTATTGCTATCTCAAAAACAAACAAACAAACAGGGAAAATGTTTTAGGGAATTGTGAAAGAGAAAAAAATAAAAACACTGAAAACACCATATATAGGATACTACCAAAACTGCACTCACAAGTAAATTCATGACCTTAAACACTGTCACTATTAAACAAGAACAAAAAGAAACAAAAAACATTCATCAAAAGGAATTAGAAAGAAAATAACAAAAACATGAAAAGGAGGTAGAAATATACAAAGAAAAAAGCAGAAAGCAATCTATTATAAAATACTACTGATAAATTTAAGGTCTTTGAAGAAAAGCAAAATATTAAAATGGCTGGAAAGTACAATCAAAGAAAAAAGAAACAATAACACAAATAAAGAAGGACAGCTAAATGGAATACAGATGTGATAGTCATATAGTTATATATTTAAAATGTGAAGCCACAAATGAAATGAATGGTTCTCTAAAAATTAAAATTATCTTGAGATCAGAAATCCTGAACAAGCTGATGACCCTAGAAGAAAATTAAAGGCTGTTAAAAGAACATATTTAAAAGAGAAGCCCAAACCAGATGGCTTTATGGGGGACTCCTTTCATTTTTGCTCCAAAATATTTATGTATCTATGCAAATAATTTCTACTAGGTTTTTAAAATATGGTAACATGTACAACAAAATTTCCCATTTTAACCATTTCCATGTGCACAAGTCAGTGAGAGCATTTCATTTACAATATAGTGCCACCACCCAGTACCAAAACTTTTCCATCATCCCAAACAGAAACTGTGACCCATTAAGCAATAGCTCCCCAGCCCTACCCCCTGCCTCAGAAATCTGTAATTTACTTCCTGTCTCTATGAATTTGCTTATATTAGTATTTCATATAAGTGAAATCATACAGTATGTGTCCTTTTGCATCTGGTTTATTTCACTCAGCATGAGGTCTTCCAGGTTCATCCAAACTGTATCAGAAACTTCATTCCTTTTTAATGCTGAATATCCCATTGTGTATATATACCAATACCACATTTTGTTTATCCACTCATCTGCTGACAGACACTTGAGTGGTTTCCATCTTTTGGCTATTGCATGAGTAATGCTTCTATGAATATTGGTGTACAAATATCTGTTTGAAACACTACTTTCAATTCTTTTGGGAATATACCTAGAAGTGGAATTTGGGGGTCAAATGGTAATTCTGTTTAACTGTTTGAAGACCTGCCAAAGTGTTTTCCACAGTAGCTGCACCATTTTACATTCCCACCAATGATGTATGAGGGTTCCCATTTCTCTGCAAACTCCCCAACACGTGTCATTTTCCCATTTTTAAAACAGCGGCCATCCTAGCGGACATGATGTGCTATCTCATTGTGGTTTTGCTTCACATTTCCCTAATGGCTAATGATGTTGAGCATCTACTTGGGTGCTTATCGGCCATTGGTATATTTTCTTTGGAGAAATGTCTATGCAAGTCTATACCCATTTTTTAAATTGGGCTGCTCATCTTGTTGTTGTTGAGTTGTAGGAGTTCTTTATATATCTGGATATTAAGCCCTTGTCAAATATATGACTTCCAAATAGTGTCTCCTATTCTGTAGGTTGTCTTTTTGCTTTATGTATCAAAGTTTTTAATTTTGATGAAGCCCAGTTTATCTAATTTTTCTTTTGTTGCACATACTTTCTGTGTCATATCTAAGGATCCACTGCCTAACACAAAGTCCTGAAGATTTTCCTGTTTCCTTCTAAAAGTTTTAGAATTTTAGCTCTTATTTTTAAGTCAGTGATCCATTTTGAATTAATTAGTGTACATAGTGTAAGGTAGGGGTCCAGCTACATTTTTTTGCATGTGGCTATCCAATTTTCCCAGCAGCATTTATTGAAGAGCCTGTTCTTTCCAATATTAAGTGGACTTGGCCCCCTGATGGAAAATCAGTTGGCCATAGAATGTGTGGATTTATTTCTGGACTCTCAGTTTTATTCCATTGACCTATTTGTCTGCCCTTATGCCAGAACCACACTGTTTTAGTACTGTAGCTTTGTAGGGCTTTGAAATCAGGAAAAATGAATTCCCCAACTTTGTTCTTCTTTTTCAAGACTCTTCTATCTGTGGTCCCTTGCCATTCCATATAAATTTGTTTGATTGCCTTTTCCATTTCTGCAAAAAAAGCTGCTATAATTTTGGTCAGGATTGTGTTGAATCTGTAGATCACTTTGGGTAGTACTGACATCTTAAGATATTAAGTCTTCCAATCTATGAACACTGGCTGTCTTTCCATTCATTTAGGTCTTCTTTAATTTATTCCAGTAGTGTTTTGTAGCTTTCAGCATACAAGTGTTTAATTTCTTTCAGCAATGTTTTGTAGTTGTCTGCATGGATATTGGAGAATTTCTATTAGTTGGGTTTGTAAGCCTTTAAATACTTAATTTTTGGGGAATATATTTTGATTTAAGAAATGAGGTGAGGATCCCTGATCTTGCCAATTTTAGTTTCCTCATTTCTGTGTGTGTGTGTGTGTGTGTGTGTGTGTGTGTGTGTGTGTGTGTGTGTGACTTAGGCACCATCCCAAGTAGGGTTGCATCTTCCTGACCCAAGGCTGACTTTTGTGAACGCAAGTCACATCGGCCATCCCAGCATCCATTCCATTAACCTCCACAAAGGGTCTCAAGTGTGACACCCCCAAAATAGAAGCCAAGACTACAGACTCCCATTCTGGGGTCTCGCCAAGGCAAATAATTGCCTATTTACTAACATATTAAAGAAAAACACTGTTAATGTCTAAGAATGTTATATTCAAAACACATGAATTCCTGCCTGTCACAGGGTTAAGTAGCTAAGCATCCCCTACACACACACACACGCATGTACACACCCACTGCCTCCACCAACACCACGTGAAAGGTAGTGGTGTGTGTGTGTGCGTCCTATAAGGTATTTCACACAGCCCCAGCAGCCCACCCCAACCTCCGAGGAGAGGCCCTGATGGGGGAGGGACTGTCATGGAGTTTACAGCCCGCCTCACGGTTCCCGTCCCCACCTCTGAGGAAATGTCGGTCACCGGCTCGAAGTCTGCTTTAATTTGGCTACTTAATGGCTGAGTGACCTTCAGAGAGTCGCTTCACCCCCCCATCTTTTAAAAACTCATTTTAATTGTGTAATGCAATGCTTTTTAATAAACTTAAGAGTTGTGCAACCATAACCACCACAGTTTTAGAACATTTCTGTCGTCTCACTTAGCCTTTCTGAGCCCCGGCTTCCTATTATCATTATGCATTTCCCTGTTGATGTCATAAGTTTAGATGATTATCTTTTCCGAGACGCAGCTCAGGCACACATGAAGAGGGGCCGAGCCCCGAGATGGCAGCGTCCCGCCGACGGCCAGGCATCGGGCAGTCGGGCCTCTCCGCGGCGCCCTGGCTGCGACCAGCCGCAGGCTCCGGGATGGATTGGCGATGCCTGGGCGCTGCGGGCGCCTGCGCAGGAGCGGGGGCCTTGCTGGCGCGGCGCGTCTGCGGGAGTTCCTCGGCGTGGGCCCGCGGGTGGCTGCGGCTGCGCGACCTCGGACGGCCTCGCCATGGCGGAAGCGGAGCTGGAGGCGCTGCGGCAGCAGAGGCTGGCGGAGCTGCAGGCGAAGCACGGGGTGAGCGCGGCCGCAGCACCCGTCCCCTGCGGGGCGCCGCCCTTGCCCTCGCCGGAGCGCGCGGCCCCAGGCAGAGGCCCTCGGCGCCCTGGCCCGCGCCTGCCCACGGGCCAGGGACCCCGCCGCTGTCCCCGGGAGGCGAAGCCGGCCTCCGTCCCTTCCCCGTCACGTGGGGGCTCGGGCGGCCCGGCGGAGGGTCCCGGGGGTCCAGCACAGGGCCTGTCCCCGGCAGGCGCAGGGATCGGCTCGCCCCAGAAGCCCTCCTCGCCTGGGCCAGGCGCTGAAATGCCGTCTACACGACCTGGTGGTCGGGAGCAGAATGCCCAGCTCCCTCGTCTCTCCCTGGTTCTAGCCTGCTTCGCTAGCTGGATTGTTTTCTAGAATTCAGTTGTTCTGACTCAAGGAGCCAACAAACATTTTTTGAGGGTCTTGCTATGTGCTCGCTGCTGAGGGTTCTCCGAGAACAGACCAACATCCGCCTTGTCGGAGTTGACAGTCGGGGGGAGGAGCCGGACACTAAACTCAAATCACATCAGTAAGATGCTCAAGTAGTCATGTATCACGAGTGGAGGCGGACTGCTCTCGAAGGAAGCGCCACCGAATCATCCTGGTTCCCAACAACGAGGCATGTTTTATATTCCAGAAATTATTCTTTCCCCGTACAATAAAGTATCGTAGTACAGGGATGCCCCTCCCTATGGGTTGGTTGTGTCCTAAAACACTACTGATTTGTGACTTTAGAAGCTTATCAAAACATTGTCGTTAAGTGCAGACTATCCCGTTGATGTCTGTGATGACCGGCTTTTAATTATATGGTAAACCAGTTTACCATTGTAGGAGCCTATTCTGTATCAGAAACAAAATAATTTTTTTTCTGGGATATTACTTGATTAAAGTTTCTCTTCTTGCAGGATCCTAACGATGCAGCACAACAGGAAGCAAAGCAGAGGTACGGACTAGAGCTCTGAACTTTTTGAAGGTTGATTTCACCAAAAGGTCTTTTTCCTTTACTTATTTTAATAGGTGTGTGAATCTTTAGTTTTTCCTGGCACAGTGATTTTCCATAAATCAGCATCATCAAATTATTAAATTTTTTAATTAAATAAATATGAATGGAACCCCATAGAACATACTACATTGTATTGCAATTACTTGTTGATGTTGTGTCTATCGTTTTATTCCAGCACATGGCCAAGCTTCTCACACATGGCATCTTGTTGAATGAATATTTGATTACCCCACCATGCTACCTTTTAATGCATTTATTCAGCAGGTATTTACTGAGCACCTGCTCTGGATCAGGCACTGTGCTGGATCTAGAAAATTAGGCAAGGCAGAGAAGGTCCCCGCCCTCATGTGACTTACAGTAGTGGGAGAATACCAATGGTGAGCCCTTAGGAGAGTGCTAAATGCTATGAAGAAAGTAAAACTACACAGACTTCATTAATTCTGAGATGTACAGGTTTTCACATTTTAGTATTTCTGAAACTGAGATGCATCTCATAATCCATCTCTTCTGCATTCCTCCAGAGGGGATTTATTTACTTTGGCTTCTGTCTTCACTTGTAGACATCTCTAACTTGAGATCTCTTAAAATTAAATTATCTGCTCGAGGTTCCCCCTCCTTCCAACCTGGCAGTGTGAATTGAGGCAGCAAACCTGTAAGACTAAAGCTTGTAGTCCAAATTCTCAAAGGAACTTTTTTTTACCTCCACTCAGGGCCAAGGTTGATGCATGCGAACTTCCTTGCTGTCCCTTTTTATATGGCTGGTTTATTTTTTGTTTTCTTTGTACTGAGAATGTTGCTCTTTGATACCTCAGCTTTGGACTGTGTGTGTGGGTGTGTCTCCTATTAGATACCTCATCTAGGATGTTCTCTCTTTCTTAGAGATACATGGAATTATAGTGTATCTTACAGTCGAAGGCATTTAGATTCAGTGAAATATAGTAATAGTTCATGGCAGGGTTGAAGTACTTGGGAGAAAGAAGCAAATGGCCTAGGGACGTGGTCTTCAAGTCCTGTTCAGGAGCCCAGGGCCCCTCATGGAGATGGTCAGTAGGCACGGCCAGCCCCGGGTCCTCTAATTCAGCCCGAGCAGCCCTGCCTTTGGCTGTTTTGTGTATTACATTCTTTGAAAGACTTCATTGGGGGGGGGGCAGTTTTGCTGCCTAGAAGTTTGAAAACCACTGTCCTATAAACATGAACCCACCCCCCAATATATGCTAGTGGATGAAGCATAGAACTGAGATTTTGAAACATGAGATTTGGTTCTAGCTCTGCTAGTTATCTGTGTCTCTTTTAACATAGCTTTCCTGGGTCACAGCATCTTCATCTCTAATTTCAAGATTAATCTCTTGGTCCTTCTAAAAGCCTGAAATCCCACTACAGATTGCTAGCAGCTGTCAGACAACTAGGTACTTACTAAATGTTGGTAATGATAGCTGAATTTTGAACATTTAGTTTCACCTTCCAACCTGGTAGGTTTATACCCCTGTAATATAAAATTGGCTCTTTGAAGGCAAGGATGGACTCTTCTGTAATATAGCTGCTACCATTTGCACTCCTCCTATCTGCAGCAGGCTTCCATCTCGATAAACTTATTGAATGAGATACTTTTTTGGTATGTTCAACAAGGATGCTAACAGTGTAGTTCTGATTTATTTTGCTTTGATCTGTGTTTTTGTTGCAGGGAAGCAGAAATGAGAAACAGTATCCTAGCCCAGGTTCTGGATCAGTCAGCCCGGGCCAGGTGTAAGCATCTTGTTTCTGTTACTTCCATAACAAATGACATTGGCTTGACTCATTTGGATGGGGAGATGATACATGCAATTATTGCTATCTCTAGATTAAATATTTGTTTAGCCTAGAAACATCTGATATATGGATTATTTGTAAGAAGTGTAAACTTGATCAACCTAGAGAAATGTACTTTTTATTAAAAGTTCCAGTTCAGTTTTCTCTTACCAAAGAGATGTTCTCTAAATGCATATTGGGTAAAATTATAGGAAACAGTTAACTCTTAAGTTGAGTCAATCAGAACTATTGGTTGTAGTTGAAGTGGGTGATGGGGCGTAGGGAATTACTGTGTTCCCTGTTTTAATGTGTTTGAAGATTTTCAGAATAAAGCCCTAAAAAAAAACCCATGACTAAAAATAAAATGAGCCTATCAAAATGAACCAGTACCTTCTATTATAACTTAAAGCCAGTTTGAATTTAGAAGAGGCAGCATTAAATAAAGCACCATCATTAATTGCCTTTAGCAAAAGATTCTTGTACTTCAAGATAGATTAATTATATTATCAGATGAATTGCAAAGTTTTTTTTTTTTACATGGGACTATTTGTTTAACTCAAGGTTTGTGTTGTAAATACTGATGGTTAATATTAATAGTTTAATATTAAAAGTTTTCTTCTCAGACCATTACCAGACTATTTGAGTATGTGTCAGGATAAATAATTGCTTTCCAGAGAAGAGCTGTATATTTTTAAAAGTCAGAAACAAAAAGTCAAAGGGCTTAGGCTCTGAGAGCCCAAGTTGAACCTTGGCTCTGTCACCACCTCTGTGTGGTGAGATTAACATGACAGAACTTTATCTTCCTCTTTTGAGAGGGGCAGCAAATACTGTCCGCCCCACGTACTTCTCTGGTCTCAAAAGTTAAAGCAACAAGTGCTTTGCAATGTTGTTCCTAGTTTTAAGATATAAGACCATTTAGTTTTGAAACCTTTTGTGTATGTATATATTTTTTTCTTTTAGTAAGTAATTTAGCACTTGTAAAGCCTGAAAAAACTAAAGCAGTAGAGAATTACCTTATACAGATGGCAAGATATGGACAACTAAGTGGGAAGGTAAGCTTGGACTGCTTTGAGGCAACTTTTCCCTATTACCTGCTTTACCAAAACATGTCTTCAGAAGGGCAATCTCATATATCTTATATGAATCTCTTATATCTTCATCTGATGACAGAATTCTTATTGAATATTTTTATGAAGAAGTGTTTTAAGGAGAGAATAGTTATGCTTACCATAAATCCTACAAGATAACTGTTAGCTTCTCCTTCCCTGACACTACTATGGAACCTGGTTGATGTCTGTGAGACCCAGTGATTTTTAGGGTCAACTAGCTTAAATTGCTTCTGTGCTGGAAACAAGGTTTGCCTATAATACCAGTTAAAATATTGCCAAAGGTACAAGTTAACAAATGAGGAGACACTAAACTTCTTTGTTACTCTGTGTGCTGCCTGGCCTTCCTTTTAAGATGCACAGCCCCACCTGCTCTCTGTCACAGCTGTGGGGTTCAGTCCTTCCCCTCTTTTCCCTGAGAACCACTGACTCATGTTTTTGAGTGTGACTTACCTTCCTCAAGATGGCATTTAAGCTTCTTAAGGACAGAGGCATTGTGTCTGTGTCCCTCACACTGAAAACAGTGCCTTGAGTAGTTGACTTTAATTCTCTGCTAGTGGCGATAAAGGTTTTTTAAATGTCTGTTAACTTTGAATTTTTCTGAGAGCTATTTCATGGATATTTTTCTCCCCTCCTTCTCAAGTGAGGAACAGCTGAGCAAATTTTTTTTGGAACCTCAGCCAGGAATTATATCCAGTGATTTTAACCTCCTGTCCCACCACTCCTTTTCTTTTGACCTCTGCACCCAAGCCCTAGAAATGAAATCAACTGAGATAAATTCTTTGTTTAAAAAGGTACTGTTTTTCTATCTGGTTGTCCCAGGTATCAGAACAAGGTTTAATAGAAATCCTTGAAAAAGTAAGCCAACAAACAGAAAAGAAAACAACAGTTAAAGTAAGTTTCCCATCATGCATGTGGCTTGTATAGAAAAATTGATATTTTAAATGTTAAGTATTGAATATGCATCTGTCATATCAAAACATGTCCCGGCCCGTAGTTTTCATTTGTAACACATGGAAGTTGGGGAGAAAGGCTGAATATATTGAGGGAGTCCAAACCTATAAAATATCCCCAGCCTTCACTCCCTTAGATCACACTAAGTTGTTCTAAAGATGCAAAAATGTCTTGCTGAAGTAGGTGGAAAGATCTTTCTCAGAAAAAATCTGAGGTGTGCTTTATTAAACATGTTATGACACTCTTTTAATTTTCCCCCCAGTTCAACAGAAGAAAAGTAATGGACTCTGATGAAGATGATGATTATTGAATTAAAAATGTTTAGAGATTGAACTTAATGGAACAATTCTAGGACAGATAATACTTTGCAGAAGTTAAGATCTGATTTAATGTTTACTTTGTTTCTTGTGTAACATGCCTTTAAAAAAATAAACTTGTTTTTCAAAATTAAACAATTTGGGCAAAGTTGCTTTAGTATGATAGTTGAATGACAGTAAGATCTGCAGTTTGAATTTTTTCCTTCCTAACAAAAGCTTTTCAACACGTGTAGCTGCAGGAATATATCCTTTGCAGCTGTGAAATTAGTGTTAGGTAGGGAAAATGGCCTTAGCAGAAATGGAAACATCTAAAGCACCTGTCAGTAAGAAGAAAATAACAGCAACAACAGGCAGAAACATTTTGTAAAATAAAAGCCATGGATTTAAGCTGAATAAACTTTTAACATCTGAGCACATCTAATATTTCCAAGACAGGCTATAAAAGCAGTAAACTGTTTCTCCTCCTGCACATAGTACTCAATCCTGCCATTTAATGTAAAAAAAACTAAAAAACTGCACTTGGCTTTATTTATAATCCGCTTTTCAAAGGCATTGAAATTAAATTATTTAACAACACTCCCTTGGCAAAACAACCTAACTAGAGTGATACTGCTATTGAAAAAAAGTATCAAAATAACTAGGACATACTGGTAATAATACTTCAACAAAATAAACAGATTTGTATGAGACATGACTTCTAATACAGCTGAGACAGTTCAGCAGCTAAACTTTTGTTATAAATGTTCTGGGTTGTTCACTGATAAAAGTTGCAGGTGAACTCATGGTGCTGAGTTCTATTAGGTTACAAAAAACTCTAACTTTGCTTATAAATTTGAATCATAAACAATTGTCAGTGGAGCTATTTGGTGTAACCTTTTACACTGCTGAGTCCTGTAGAACTAACCCATAAGGAAGTGGACTTTCTTTGATAATATGACTAGGATTAGTAGCAGACAGTGATGGAAAATGTCATTTACATTCTACCCAGTCTCTCCTTTAGCTCATTTAACTGCTGATGGTTGTTTATATTTGAAATTTGTAGTGATAGTCAACAAAGAAAGTATTGAACTAAGTGTCTGACATTCCTGAATAAAGAAATGAATGAGTAGAACCATTAAAAACATCAGAATTTTTTTTTTAAAGGAACGGAATTACAAATTGCCATAAGGAAAATCTGGTCAGGGATCTGGCAGTTGTGTCTCTGTAAATTTTAGCTTTAAAATGTAAAAGTGCTGGAGGAAAACTACACAATTCTCTGCAGTACCTGCTTTCTCTTGCAGAGAAATCCCTGCCCTAATGAGAGCTACTGATGTGAAGCTGTTTAAATATTGCTATATTCCTGTTCTCCAAAGATACTTAAGTGGTTCCATATACAAGCACAGAGGATGGATCTTGAGGACCATTAAGGGGGAAGAGTACAGTTCTGTCTGGGAAGTGGGGAGAAAAGAAGTGTTCTTAAAAGTAACAGGTAGTCACGTAAGATGGCTCACACTACTGATTGCTAAAATAGGTCAAAAAGAGGAAGCTTTTGTCCTAAGATTGACAGTTCCATTCACAGCATTGGTATCTACAAACGATAGTGGCCAGTTCAGATGCCACCAACCACCTGGCTTTGACCCGGGCTCTGAGATGTCTCAGAACTTATTGGCTCATGTGACTATTCTACCAGCCAGGGCAAGTGTTAGAATTAAATGTGAGTATACACAAAAGTGTTTTAAAAATTCCATTGTACACCCCAAAATAAGGTGGTATCAAATGTATGTATTTGCAGCTTAAAAATGGCTCTGCCTAAAAAATACAAGATACAGTTTCCTAATTAGGGCAGGATAGAACCACACCAACTTGTCAGTAAGACTGTCTTGTTTCAGAGAGGGGAAAGTAGGAAAAATAAATCAGAACAAAGAAATTGGCAAAGCAACAATGTTCAGTTCCTGTTTGGACTAGGAAACTGTCTTATGTTCATTTTTGTCCTTGAGATTTTATAAGAAATTGAAACATTTTCGAGGGCCTCAGGTAGTACTACTGGATAAATTGGCCCTCGTCAGGTGGACTCTGACTGGTCAGGTTTACATGTTTCAATCACACATCTGTAACTGAAAACTGAAATGTACATTTCATCCAATAGAGAAACATTTTTCCAGAAGCAAAGAATTTGTGTACAGCAGAGAGAATGGAAAATATGTATCTCCATAACAAAACAAAACATCAACTAAAAAAGCATACCATGACACACCCAAGAATCATAAAGTTTACTGTTTCTTTTCCATCATTTGGCACATATCCAAGGAACATTAGAAAATTAGAAATCATAAATTACTTTGTAGAAAAATAATCAGCCCCTCCCTTCTATACATACACAAGTATTTCCAAGAACATGCACAAAACTTCTTCTATTACAAAGTTATTTGAAAACATACTCATGAAAAACCCATGTTGGTTGCTCTAGACCAATTAATAACATAAAAAAATGACAGTAAAATTTATAGGAATTTATAAGAACAAATGGTGATAAATTCTAACTTAAAGTAACTTTAAGCTGGTTGTGCTGTTAATTTTCAAATTTGAATCAAGAGACTGAGAAAAGATGTGCCAAATCTACCCTCTAGTTCAGTAACCACCCTTCAGGGGTGACATTTAAGGGAAGTTCTTAACGGAAAGGGACGTTTCCAGAGATACTGCTACAGGTGCCTATGTGCAGTGACAAAATATCTGCTTACACTGTTGGAAGAAGAGTTACACTCAACTTTTTTCATATAAAGGGTGTAGGATAGGTCTAAGATGTCTGTTTCACCAAAATGAACATCCAAATGGCATTTAGGCATCTCTGGGTGCCTGTGTTGCTGTGTGAAGGAACAGTCTTCCAGGATCGGAGATGTAACTTTTCTGCCTGGCCACCGCAGTCCCATGAAACCTAGGACTGCCTCTCTTCAGCTTATCCCAGATGGAGGAATTCTTGTAGCCTGCAGTTTGCTAATTTATACACATCACAGATTTAGCACCTTTTGGTAGGAGGAGGTCAGAATCTGGTGATGAAATCTCTCATTATAACCAAGGAACCCTGTTAGTTAAAAAAGAAATAATGCACCCCAGACTTACGGGTCTGGACACCTGGAACTTCTGGCGTTCCTTTTCAAGTGCATTCATTAGCTCTGAAGAGGAAAGAAGTGATAATTTTTTTTTGTTGCACTCTTTCCCTCAGCCACTGCTTACAGAAAAGCCTTCAGGAGCTTTCTACTGAAGACTTACACTCTCTGAAGCCACTTATTGGAAGGTACGTTTAGTTCTAGGCCATACCCATGCTTGGCATCTTCTTGTGGAGGATGCACTGTTTGGCAGCACATTGAACAAGTCCTCATTACTGTTAAGGCTGGGGGACAGTCGACTCTTGGGGAGTGGTTAGGCTGCCAGCAGTCTCTGGGCTCTTGGCTCCAATGGCCTCGTTGACCGTGTGTCTGCGGAGCAGTCGCCTGTTCCTCGGAGCAGCTTGTTTCAGTGCAGGCCTCTCGGGCCGATCACTGCTTCCTTGGTCAGCAGTGTGAGCTCCGCTTCGCTCCGGCAGGTTACTCTGTTTTACTGTGCCTCTTTGCCTCTCTCGCTAAAGAAAAGGTACAGTTCAGACCACGTTTGCCCAGGACTTTAAAAACCACTACAACAGTAAGTACCTTTGACTATTTAGTATGTGGCAGGCAGTGTGCCAAGTACTTTTCAGACATAATTTCAATTCTTCCATCTCTGTGGTGGTACTATGACATTTGTGTGTGTACGACCTGTGTCAAACAGAGTAAATGCTTTCCATGTTTTCACACTGAATCTTTCTAACTCTAAGACATGTACTATTGTTATCCTCATATCGCAGCTGAGAAAACAGATCAGCAAGTTAAGCAATCTGCCTGAAGTCCCACATTGCTACAAGAAGAGCTAGTACTTGACTGCATCCAGGCGGATTTCAAAGTTGGTGGTTTTCCACTAAGTAGCAGGTCTATTAGCAAAGCCATGGAAGGTTAAATATGAAATCAAAATTAGTATGTTAATAAAAATCACTTTAATTCTTTAAAACAAAGATTTAGAACTTGTGTATTTTTTCTAGCAAGCCTATGCCATGCATGCTATAAATTCTATTTCTCATCATCAGTATCTCTATATTGGCAAGTAGCAATAAGAAAAGTCAAGTTTCTGAGAAAAGAGTCACCTTATAGCACCATAGTTTTTCAAAGAGGCTTCTTAAAATTGAGCAATTAAATAGCACTGTATAGAGAGACAGCCACATTCAGAATTGTCTATCAGCACTTCTCCTATTTGGAGAATTTTTTACCCTTCTTTATAAAAACTGGTTTTTCTCCTACATTACTGATTAAAATATTACCAAATTTTCTTAGATGGTGACATGTGAGATATTTCATCTATTAATACATACCAGAAACTGCAGCTTCCCACGTATACAACCATTTCCACTTTTCTCGCACTTTCTTTTTTCAGTTCATAAATGTATTTCTTTTTTTTTTTTGTCTGAGAATGATTTATTTCACTTTCATTCTTTTTTTTTTTTTTAATAAATTTTATTATGAAATAAGTTCAATT
>PVKY010007038.1:0-15328 GCA_004027775.1 Bradypus variegatus | reverse complement strand
CCAAAAGATGCTTCAAAAGGAGAGGAAGAAGCTTATCTATCACAAGGAATATAGGCAAATGTACAGAACTGAGATTCGAATGGCTAGAATGGGAAGAAAAGCTGGCAACTTCTATGTACCTGCAGAACCCAAACTGGCATTTGTCATCAGGATCAGAGGTATCAATGGTGTGAGCCCAAAGGTCCAAAAAGTGTCGCAACTTTTTGCCTTTGCCACATCTTCAATGGCACCTTTGTTAAGTTCAACAAGGCCTCAATTAACATGCTGAGGATTGTGGAACCACATATTGCATGGGGGTACCCGAACCTGAAGTCAGTGAACGAACTGATCTATAAGTGTAGTTACGGCAAAATCAGTAAGAAGCGGACTGCTGTGACAGGTAACTCTTGGATTGCACGATCTCTTGGTAAATATGGCATCATCTGCATGGAGGACCTGATACATGAGATCTATACCGCTGGGAAATGCTTCAGAGAAGCAAAGAACTTCCTGTGGCCCTTCAAATTATCTTCTCCCAGAGGGTGGATGAAGAAAAAGACCACCCATTTTGTAGAAGGGGAAGATGCTGGCAACAGGGAAGACCAGATCAATAGGTTTATTAGAAGGATAAACTAAGGTGTCTACTATGATTACTTTTATAACCAGGTCAGTTAATAAAGTGATTGCTTTCAAATTAAAAAAAAAAGTCCTACATGCAGGTGGTGAAGTCTCCCCTGAACACTGCCCTGCCATGGCCTCCGCCCAGAGCTCCTGCCCTAGTCCTCTTCCTCCTCCCCTCTCACTGTCCCCCAGCTCCTCCCCTCCCACTACAGGCCCATGCAGACACCTAGACCACCCAGCCCCAAAGCCTGGAAGACAACAACGTCCCCTTATTTCTCAGCCATTCAAAATGACTCTGCTGCTCCTATATTCAACAAATAGTTACAGAAAGCTTTCTACATGTCAGCACCATTGACCTACACCAAGACACCTAAAATCAGATTATCAAATGTCAAAGACAAAGAGAGAATCCTGAAAGCAGCAAGAGAAAAGTGATGTATCACATACAAAGGAAGCTTGATAAGACGATGTATGGGTTTCTCAGTAGCAACTAGGAAGGTAAGAAGGAAATGGGGTGATTTATTTAAGATACTGAAAGAGAAAAACTGCCAACCAAGAATCCTGTATCTGGCAAAACTGTCCTTCAAATATGAGGGAGAGTTTAAAATATTCTCTGACAAACAGACAATGAGAGGAAACAGACAGAAAGGAAAAGACAGGAGTGAGAGGTTTGGAACACAATTTTGGGTGATGGTAGCACAACAATGTAAGTGCACTGAACAAAGATGACTGTGAGTATGGTTGAAAGAGGAAGGTTAGGAGCATGTGGGACACCAGAAGGAAAGAGGAAAGATAAAGACTGGGAGGGATAACTCAGAGAAACCTAGAGTGTTCAACTGTGATAAAATGTACAAATATGTTTTTACATGAGGGAGAACAAATGAATGTCAACCTTGCAAGATGTTAAAAATAGGGTGGTATTGGGGAAAAAAATACAACCAATGCAAACTAGAGACTATAATTAACAGAAACATTGTATTATGCTTCCTTTAATGTAACAAAGGCAATATATCAAAACTAAATGCCTATAAGAGGGGGACGTATGGGAGGGGTATGGGACTCTTGGCATTGGTGATGTTGTCTGACTCTTTTATGCTACTTTAGTTTAATTCTATCTTTCCTTTTGTTGCTTTTTAGCTGTCATTTGTTTTTCTTTCTTTTTCTTTTGTCTCTCTACCTTCTTTGACTCTTCCTCCTTCTTTGTGGAAGAAATGGAGATGTCCTTATATAGATAGTGGTGATGGTGAATACATAAATACGTGACTATACAGGGAACCATCAATGGTTTACGTAGGATGGAACGTATGGTGGGTGAACAAAACTGTCTTAAAAAAAAAAACAATAAAAATGGGTTGATGAAGAAACCTTGAGGGCACTATATTGAGTGAAATAAGTCAGACACCTAAGGACAAATATTGTATGGTCTCACTGATATGAACTAATTATGATATGTAAACTCAAAGACATGAAATAGAAGTTACCAGGATATAGAATGAGGTTTAAGAATGGGGAGCGGTTGCATATTACAAGCAGAATGTTTAACTAGGTGAACTTAAACGTTTGGAAATGGACAGGGGTGATGGTAGCACATTGTGAGAATAACTAACAGTGCTGAACAGTGTGCGAAGGTGGTGGAAAGAGGAAGCTTAGAGTCACGTATGTCACCAGAAGGAAGCTGGAGGTTAAAATATGGGAATGTAGAAAACAGTGAATCTGGTGGTGGACAATGTCTGTGATTAACTGTACAAATATTAGAAATCTCTTTCATGAACTAGAACAAATGTATGACACTATAACTAGAATTTAATAATAGAGGGGTATATAGGGAAAAAATATACCTATCACAAACTATGTGCTATAGTTAGTAGTATTTTAACATTCTTTCACCGACAGTAACAAATGTACTATACCAATACTATGAATCAATAATGGTGGGGGGTGGTTAGGGGTATGGGAGGATTTGAGTTTTCTCTTTTTTGTCTTTATTTCTTTTCTGAGGTAATGAAAATGTTCTAAAAATTGAAAAAAAAATTAATTGTGGTGATGGATGCACAGCTGTATGATGGTACCATGGGCAATTGATTGTGCGCTTGGGATCTTTGGATGATTGTATGGTATGTGAACAATCTCAATAATATTAAATTTAAAAAAAATCCTACAACTCAATGACAATAGTACAAACAGTCCAATTATAAAATTGGCAAAAGATATGAGAAGACATTTCTCCAAAGAGGAAATAAAAATGGCTAAAAAACTCATGAAAAAACGTTCATCTTCACTAGTTATTAGGGAGATGCAAATTAAGACCACAATGAGCGATCATCTCACACCAGTTAGAATGGCTGCCATTAAACAATCAGGAAACTACAAATGCTGAAGAGGACATGGAGAAACTGGAACTCTTATTCACTGCTGTTGGGATTTATAATGGTTCAGCCACTCTGGAAGTTAGTCTGGCAGTTCCTCAGAAAACCAGATATTGAGTTAGCCTACGATCAGCAATTTCACTTCTCGGTATATACCCAGAGGGTCTGAAAGCAGTGACGCGAACAGATATTTGCACACCAGTGTTCATAGAAGCATTGTTCACAATTGCCAAGAGATGGAAACAATCCAAATGTCCTTCTACAGATGAGTGGATAAACTAAATGTGGTGTATACACACGATCAAACACTATGCGGCAGTAAGAAGGAATGAGGTTGTGAAACATAAGGCAACATGGATGAAACTGGAAGACATAATGCTGAGTGAAATAAGCCAGACACAGAAGGAGAGTTATTGCATGTTACCACTAATGTGAACTCCATGAAGAATGTGAAATAATTGTCTTATAACGTAGAATATAGGGGACCTAGAGATAGAAGCTACTGAAGGGGGAATGACAATCTAATATGTACAGACATAATGAGGGTGAACTTAAGGGTACAGGGATGGTCAGGTGTGATTTTGGTTCATTAATGGGGTTATAAGTATCAGTGACTCACTGAAGGCAAACATGTCTGCAAATGGTTGTTTAAAGGCATAGAATCCACAGAGCAGCACCACAAACCTAAAGAAGTGCTAGCATGATATAAGGTATGACCCTGGTGCAGAGGGTTAACAACAGAGTGGTGTATGGAAAAACTACCCATTACATATAGAAGACTATGTTTAATAGAAATATCTTACCAACACTACACTAATACTAGGGATGAATAATCAGCAGCTGATAAGAGCTCTGGGATAAATTATATTATGATAATTGTTTAAAGTTGAGAGTGATGAGGATTGTACAACTAAGTAAAGATGCTGTAAGAAACTTACCGTTTAGCTTGGGACAGAATATATGTTAAGTGAAATTAGGAATCTACTACTTAATAAATCAAGCCCTCAACTTGAGGCTTGCTCTTGTGAAACTTAGGGTAAATGGGAGGCTATAATTACGCCTAGGAGTCACCTCCAGGGAACTCTTTTGTTGCTCAGATGTGGCCTTGCTTTTCCTAGGCTGAATTTAAGGTTAATAAATTCATTAACCTCCACCCCACCCCATCCCCGAGGGCCATGACACCCAGGGGAATGAATCTCCCTGGCAATGTGGGACATGATGCCCAGGAATGAGCCTGGCCCTGGCAGCAAGGAATTGAAAATGCCTTCTTGACCAAAAGGGGAAAAAAAATAAAGGTAACAAGCTGAGGTCACAGTGGCTCAGAGATCCCAAATGGAGTCGAGAGGCTATCCTGGAGGCTTATCTTATGCAAGCTCCAGCTAGACATCCCAAATGGCCACAGTATATCATGCCCTTACCAAGAGTAGTCCCCAAATACCTAGGTCCCTACCTGAGTTTCTATAAAATATACACTCACTAAGTTTATTTCTCAGAAACTTAAATCCATCAGAGTGTTCCTGTGCCAGACAAGTCCTAAAACACAGAGGCAACAGCCTCTTTAAGAACAACCATCAGATGCAGCTCCCTTCCCCATAATGTCACACCCCTTTTCAATATGAACAACTTAGGGTGTTCACTGCCTAGTCACCCCTGAAGACAGAGAAAGAGATTGAGAGGAAGGGGTAGCAACAAACAAGCTACGATTTAACAAAGGTCTATGAATACTGAAACTTAATATAAATATATTTTTAGATGCTGGGGTGTTGGAATGGCTGGAAGGAGGTAAATGACACAGTGGAACTGTAACCTACAACATCTTGTGAAATTTGCTCTATAACTATTTGTTGAATTGTGCTTTTAAAGTCTTCACCTTTCTGTATATACCCTATATTGCATAATAAGGAAAGAACTGAAACTGGGGACCTGTAACCCATTACAATTTTTGAAATTACCTATATAACTGCTTGTTGAGCTGTAAATCAAAAGTTAACACCTTTGCATGAATGTTGTATTTTATAATAATGGAAATAGCTAAAGTTGTGGAACTGTGACCCATGATAATCTTTGAAATTTGCTCTCTAACTACTTGTTAAATTGTACTTTGAAAGTTATCACTGTTATGTATACATGTTAAAGTTCACAGTAAAAAAAATGCATTAAAAAAAGATTTAAAAAAATGAAACCAGAAACTTCTCTGACGTCACTTTTCATCTAATTCCTAACTTATCCTTGGCTTTTACAAAGATCATGACCTGGGTCTGACATTTCCTATCTGCTTCCTCATCTGGCCTGTTTCCTCCACTGAAAACAGGGAACAGTGATGCCACTCTGCCTCCTGGGACGGCTGGTGAAATGAGCCAACCCAGGCGGAGCACCAACATGGCGGCGAGAAGGCAGTGCGTCCCCCGAAAACCATCCCATCGTTCTCACCATGACACAAAAAGAGCCTGCCCTCCCCATCTGCAATTACAACGGAACCTTCAGGAGGCATGTCAGGCTTAGCTGTGGCTTTGAGTACCATGGGGCCCCCGCCACAGCAGACTCGGGAAGGGGAAAAAACCCAGATGTGCATGTCCCTCTCCACCCCAGCTGCTGGAGGGAACGAGCTGGGACCCCACAGCCTCGCAAGCCATTGGGGTGGCCACCACCACCCAAGCCAGGGAATTAAACATCTAGAAGTTGCTTTTGCTGTGGTGGAGGATTTCTGTATTGAAGGAACTAGAAATGCAGTTTCTAGAATAGCTGCAGTAGGGCAGCTATTCGATTTGTCAGAGACAGCCCCTGTCATTGAGTCATGCCTCCTTCACACTCAGAAATCCTGGTTTGGATGATAAATTCTATGGTCACCCTAGAGCAACTTAAGAAAAGTAGAAAGTTTCTTCAGAAGTGGTGAGAAGCTCAGCACCTCCTAAAAGAGACAGCCAGTAGAGTGTGGGCTTTGAAGTCAGAAGACACCCCCCCGGAAGTCATCTGCCTCTTCTCAGGCCAGACCCCTGCACCGGCTGTCGGGGCTCCTGAGAACTGGAAGGCTCATGCGGTGCCCCTAGACACAGCCTGCCCACGCCACGCAGCGAGTGTCTTCATGACTGTGGTCACTGACTCAGCGCTACAGGCCGGTGACACTTTTGAATCCTAGCATAAGGGCTGCCCACGGTCCTGCCCCTGGATCTCAGTAAAATTTCCTGGGCCCAGGCAAGCCTGTTCCGGCCCCAAGGAGCCAGTCTGTAAGACAAAGCAGCCGCCAGCCCCCTTCCTTCTCAGAAGCTCCTGCCCTGCTGCAGAGAATACGGAGTGCTCTAGGGTATCGAGCAACTTCCTGGGGAGGTAATATTCCTTTTTCATACCTTCCAGGTCACTAAAATCACACTGATTCCAATGCTGGGTTGTTTTTTTTTTTAACATTTCAAAAACTACTAATGAATATAAACAGAATTACTTAGCACAGGCACAAAAGCGGTTCACAGAGACCTGCTATCTCTTAGTGGATATCTACCGTTTTCAAAATGATGTACCTTTTCTATATGTCACACAAATACACATCACACGTTTGATAACCTAAAATTTCAGTAAATAAATTTAGGTGTGTTAATGCAAACTCCTAGAGACTCGTATCTGCAGTTTACTGGGAGTTCTGGGAGGGGCAAAACGCCGGGAGGATGTGCTAAGCAGCACGTTACGGCTGGTATCCCAGAAGCACCACCCGGGACTGCTGTCCCCGATTCCGACCTTTCCCAGATCCTGGCCTGTCATGTCCGAGAGTCCACGGCAGTTCCAGTCCCCCTGACCAGACCTCGAGAACGGGGGGCAGTGCTCCCAGCAGATGCACACCTCAAATCGTGCTGATGATCAGACCAACCCCTCCCCACACACCTTCTTGCTCATTTGGCAGCAGAGCAGACCACGGTGGGTTCTCACGTCCCCTACTGTGAAGACTGTGGTCCCGCTTGAGCCTTCCCCTGAACCCTCCTCAGACACCAGAAGGCTTAATTTCAGGATGACGGGCAGGAAGGGGCAGGAGTAAGAAAACCGTCACGCAGACAGAAATGTTACCTGGAGACCACCCGGGGTTGCCTCAGCCTCCGTTGCACACTGGGAGAGGGTCCCTTCCTCACGTAAAGTGGCTGGAGCGGACGACTGCAGGGAGCTCAGGCTGATGGGCCCTTCCTCCAGGCGCCCCCGGGCCACGCTGCCATCGGCCTTCTCCGCCACTGACCGTGCAGGCTCCAGCTGGCCGTGGCTTGGGTTCAGTTTTAAATGCCGGGCCAGTCCCCCCTTTCCTATGTACGACTTTTCACAAGTCTGACACTTAAAAGTCTTGGGCCGCAGGGAGCAACCTGAGAGGTCAAAGAGCACCAACTTCTCCCTCTGGTCTTCCTCGTCCTCCACACTCAGTTCCGAGTAATCATCAGAATCTGACTGGTGACCATCAGCCAAATCCTCTGTTTTTATGAACTTGTAATCTCTCGCTTTATACTTGGGAGGTCGAGATATCCGTCCAGAACGTGTTTTCACTTTCAAAGATTTTTTTAGTTTCTCAGTTTGTTCTGTGTGCAAGCTGGAAATAAACAGATCTGCTGAATCAGCTGAGACAGCGGTCCTTGCTGGGGGGTCAGAGGCCGGCGAGGGGGCTGGCGTGGCTCCCAGGCCACTGGGAACCTTGGGGGCCTTGATTCTCCTCGCAGAGACGGGCCTGAGGGCAGGCAGCGGCCTTTGCACCAATACCTGAACAGGAGGCTGAGGTGAGCTGCTGAGGAAATACTGCTGTGGCCCAGGCCACAGGAGGGGCTGCACCCTGAGCAGCTGAGGGCTGGCCCCCCCGAGCCCCAGCAGGCTGCAGTTCCTCCCGGGCAGCGGGCTTGGCCTCGCTGTTTTGGGCTGGATGGTGACCAGTGGCGGCAATGGCCTTTCCTGACCGTTCGTTTCTCCAGATGTTACCTTGACGCAAATGGCTTCCAGTTGCTTACATGCAGAAGGGAAAACAGAAAATGGAAAAGAAGCATTATGCTTATCAAACTTTCTGCAATTCTGCACTCATCTTAATCTATTCAAATTCTTTTACAAAATTATAAAATATATCTTATATATAGAAAAGGATATATAGTGTTTCTGAGCTGATTAAGGTGGTGTTTTTCAAAGTTTTCTGACCATAGACCAGTGATACATTTTACATTGCAATTCAGTAAATATATATAGATATTTGCATATATAATTGAAATCACAAAATTACTTACCATTTCTACGTAAATGTCCACTGACATTATCTGTTCTACATCACTTTTTTTAATTAAATTCAGTTTTACTGAGATATATTGACATACCACACAATCATCCATGGTGTACAATCAACTTTTATATCACTTTTAAAAATAGTAATCATAAGCCACTACATTGATTTCATGTCCCATTAAGAAATAATATCCTTTAAGGTTTTACCACATGGGTATTTACTTGCATTTCTTAATTCTCGAAATTGGACCCAATTCAATTTGTGGGTTCATTAAATAATGTTTTAAGTGAAATTCTCAGAAAATCAAGAAGTCCTAAAGAGCAATGCAAACCAGGTCCCCCCAACGTCCACTTCTAGGGTTCCATAAGAAAACCCTCACACAGGCCTGAAAACACCACAGGACAGGGCAGCGCCGCCCACCACAGCTGAACATCCACCAAAGGGAGCGCCACAAAGTGCCAGAGACACTGCCCCCAGGGACCTGCAATGCCTTCTGCCCAGTGTCCCCACAGTGCCCTGCGACGCCTGCCATCTTGGTTCTCTTGCTGTCCCCTCCCTCCTTTTCCTCTCCCTGAAACACCGCCTCTCCTGCATTTTCAGCTTTAACCCACCCTTCCAAATCGAGTTCAGATACTTCTGCAGCAAAGTCACTCATGATCCCCTCAGCCAGAAATAATCTCTCCCTTCTTAAAAATCCATTTGGTTCTTTTTTTTTTTTTTTAATCTCTCTAGCCTTTTGACCTTGTCTAGAAGTTATCTGGGTCACATTCTATCTCCCCTGTTAGATCACAAACTCCTGAGGGCAAAGTACACATCTGGTTTGCCTTTGTGGCCTCCAAGGCACAGCTGGAGCTCAAACACTGCCAGCTGAACAGGCCACAAAGGTACATAATTGTGAATGTACGTAAATTTTACATCACCCCAACTGGATTAGCCAGGGTATACAACTCTATCATGGTATTTGTCTTCAGTGAAGAGTGCTTTTATTTTATGGAAATTGTGTCACTTCTGCAGTCTTTCCCAAGTGGCCACACCAAATCCAAAAAGCTGTGTTTTCACACAGCCCCATTTGTCAAGGTGTGGCAAGGTGTACACAGGCTCTAGAGTGCAGCCACAAACGGGGGGCCGTGGGAAAAGCCACTCAACCTCTCCGTACTTGTTCCTCACCTACAAATGCTGATACAAGGGCACTTTTGTATGGCTGCTGAGTCTTAAGCTGGCCAGCACACTGCCAGGCAGAGCAGAGGGTCTGAAATCCACAGCCAGCGGTACCCTTTCCCCGGGGCTCTAGACAGCATCATGCAATCTTGTGATTCCTGAGACTCAACAACCCCAGAGTGGAAAGGGGATGTGATTTTACAGACGTGTGGGAGCTCCGGCTTCTGGGGCAATGCTGGACACTGCCGGCGTGAGAGACCCATGTTCTCGGTCCAGCTCCCGTAGCAGCCAAGAGCTGTGTGACCAGTAAATGATCCCACTGGGTAAGGATGTTTTGTAGTTTACAGAGTGCTTCACGTTCCACTTATTAAAAAATATATATATATCAGGAAAGCCTGTTGTGTGTCAGGCAAGTAAGGGCCCTGGGGTTGCATATTAAGCCACTACCGTTCCAGGTGGCAAGTCATGCAGCAAACTACACGATATGCTTAAATCTACAGCGTCCGGGCCTTAACTGTGCTTCACTCTGGTTCCTTCTAACCCATTCGACTCTCAGCTCGAGTGTCGGGCCCACCGGACCACCCTCGCCAAGGCAGCCCCTCCCTCATGGCTCCCAGCCCCTGCGTTCACGGCTGCACCTCCTGCACCCAGGGCATGCCTGGAACGTCGCGTGCCCGAGTAACGCTGAAGGAATAGCCCAAGGCCCGGGAGACGAGCTTGGCGGGCACCGAGGAGCCCCGGGCAGGGCTAAGAAAGGCGTCCCCGGCAGAGAACCCTGCGTGGGCAAAGGCTCCTGGAGCGAGGCGAGCTCGAGGTGCTGGCCAGGCAGCGAGGGGGTGACGCGGTGGCGCGGGCCCGGGCCGCTCCGGGCCTCAGTTTCCCCACGCCCGTCCCGGCGCCTCACCTGGGGCGGCAGGAGGCGCGGCGGGCGCGGTGGCTCGGCGTCCGGGCCCAGCTGCAGGGCGGCCTGCTGGGCGGCGTCCCGCAACCGCTGCGCCGCGTCCTGCAACACGAAGGGCGGCGGCGGCTCGGCGGGCGGCTGCGCCTTCGCCACCTGCTCCAGGACCCGCCGCAGCTGCTCGGGGCCCAGTGGGGCCACGCGCGCGGCCCTGTCGCTCTGGTCCGGGGGAGCCCGGCCGCTGCCGCCATCCTCACTGCTATCCTCTGCCTCCGGCTCCGCGCTCGCCATGGCGGCCGAGGCAGGGATTCGAACCGGGTTCCCGAGAGCCGGCGACTCCAATGTGCGTCATCTGGAAAAGGGGCGGGCTACGGGTGCCCCGCAGGCCAAGCCATTTCGGAGAGCGAGAGCGAGGGGAGACGTGGGTCTGTGGACCGGACTCCCGCCGCTCCGAGGGCTGAGTTGGCATTGCCGGCTCCGCTTTATTTTCTTGTTGACTGGCATGGGCGTGTTTAACTGCAGCAGCCGCCCCGCATCTCCCAGGAGAGGATCGTTGAGGTTCCCAGAGCCCCCTTGCCTCCAATTAGGATACTAATTCAGTTGTTCTCAACGTCACCCAGCTTCGGACTCACCTCAGGATCCTGTCTGTCTGCGTAGATTTTGCGGCCTCACCCCTCGACATTCCGACTTTATAGAGGTGGAGTGAGACCCAAAGCTTGCATTAAAAGGGGGGGGGTATCCTATATTCTTTTTTCTGTCTTTCTTTCATTTTCTTTCTTTTTAGCAGTTTTATAGATATATTCATATACCATACCCAATCCATCCAACGTGCACAATCAGTGGTTTTTAGTATAATCACGGAGTTGTGCATTCATCATCTTGATCAATTTTAGAATATTTTCATTACTACAAAAAGAAAAAAACCCAAACTCTTTAGCATTCCCCTTTCAATCACTCTTTCCTTCCCCAGTCCTACATAATCGCTAATCTAATTCTGTCTCCATAGATCTATTTATACTTAACAAATACTAAAATATCACTGTTAACTATGGTCCATAGTTTGCATTAGGTGTATTTTTTCCCACATACCACCCTATTACTAACACCTTGCATTAGGGGTGAACATTTGCTATAGTTCCTGAAAGAATGTTCTTGTATTTGTACTGTTCCCCACAGATACAATCCACAACAGGGCCATGCAGTCCCATGCCAAAGCTTGCGTTTTTCAAAAGATGTTCCCCAACCTCAAACCGTTCTCAGGTCACCCCATCCCACCCCAGCCCTACACACCCACCCATATGGGGCTAACGCTGAAGGCAGGAATGGCACAGAGGGCACACTCAGGGGATGAATGACGGATGGGCGGACAGGCAGAGGGACACATGGACGAATCTGCCCACCCCAGTTCCACCAACCCCTCTTCCCAGCCCTGCCTTTCCTGATCGCCCCTCCTCTTGACTCTGCATCCTTCCATCCTTCTTTTGAAGCTGCACGTCTCAGCTCTACTCCCTGGTCAACAAACACTTTGTTGACCTGTTGGGTGATTCACTGTCCCTGACCTTGGGGGATGAGGACATAGTCTAGGCGGGAAGAGGGAGGAAACTGGCATTCATACAATGCCGATAAATGGGGCAGGCTGGAGTGCAAGCTGGTGCCCACGAAGGTTCTGGAAGACCTTCTGATCATTTTTCTCTCCATGGGACCATCATTGTCATCGTCATCATCATCAGTATTCACCAGGTCCCAGCCGTGCCCTAAGTTAATTCATTTGTAGCCTAGGCTAAGAGTGGGTGGGAGGGGAGATCAGACTGTGGCATTTCTTTGAATTGTTTATTCCTTTCCTTTCATTGTTTTTTTTTTCTAAGTTTTGAAAGCAAGCCCTTCTCATCCTCCTATCCTCAGGACTCTGCTCAAACATTAAGCTCCTGAGAAAGGTCTTCTATGACCTCTAAGCCCAAGAACTTCCCCTCCTTCACCCAGAACCCCGTTTTTCAATCTTTTCCAGCCCTTGTTTAGGAAAGCGTGCACCTTGAGGGCCGTGTCCTCGGCGGGCTTGCGCACTGTGTGTCCCTGCGGGCAACATGGTGCCTGCACTACATTCTAAGGTGTCACAGCCAACGTGTCTGCGGTGTCTTTTCTAGGTGTCAGCCACCTGGGTTCTGCTTCTAACCTCCTGGTCACAGCAGATGCCACAGTTGGCATTCATGATCACTTTTACTACCAGCCAAGCTCTGGTGGAGGGTTTTATGCGGATGAGCTCTGGGCTTGAGCAGTTGCTTATTTCAATCAAAGCTTAACAAATATTTGAGAAAATAATGAATGATTTAGTACATGCTCACATTGGAGATATTAAAAAAAAAATGACAGGAGCCCCTGCTCGATCCTGATGGAAAAGGCATTGACTCTAGACCTGGACACGTGAACCACGAGAGAGAAGTTCGTCCAGAAGTATATCCTTCTGGCTGCAAAATACAGAACAAAGAGGAAGAAATGTGAAACCTAAGCTCTCCCAGAAAAGCAAAAGGTAGCAAGGGAAAGTTCCAGGTGACTCCATCACCACAAGACCCCACTGGAAATAAAGACTCAGCTGGTCAAAGCCCTTGCACATAGGATTTGTGTGTCCCATTTGCTGTTTTTTTTTTCCTTTGGGTTGTTTTTTTTTTTAAAAGGGTTTACTGGTTCTAATGATATATATATGTGTGTGTGTGTGTGTGTGTGTGTGTGTGTATAAATTCCTTAGGTAGGGTTAAAGAAGGATGTTAGAGAAAATTGGTGGAAGAAAAGTTGGGGGTTGGCACTTGCTTGAGGTTTACTATTTGGCACATAATCCAGAACTCAAATAAGCTGACAGCTAAGTCTCTGGGCCATACTCACCATCCCTCCTCTTCAGCCCCAGATGTTTTGAAGGAACACGGTGGCTAGAGCAAGGGCCTTGGAATCAGCCGGCGTGGATTTGAAATCCGGGCTCTGCCTGCTACTACAAGACCTTGAGTGAGTTACTTGGGAATTGGAGCCTCAGCCTTCTCATCTGCAAAACAGAGATAGTGACGGTAGTGACTCCACGAGGGGCTTAGGCTAGAAGGAGGCCAAGGGGGATCGGCTCAGAGGGCCCCACAGTACATGTGAACCACTGTTGTTATTCTAGAGCTCAGAATTCAGGATCAGATTCAGATTGGGTCTCAGCTCCCAGGGCCAGGTGGGCACAGCTGGCTCGGAGATAGAGCTTCTGCTGAATCCTGAATGCAGATTCCAGGTCCAGGGGCCTGTGAAATGCTCTCTGCTTTCAGGACTGAGTAAGGCTTCTGCTCTCTGTTCCCTGGGCTGCCTTTCCATTCCTCTGCTCCACTAAGGCTTGGGGGATGCTACTTCCAGCCAGGACTGGACTGAAATTCTGCATTAATTGCTTTTCTGGGGCACCTCCTTGTGGCATGTATTTCCTCAGACATCACCAAGTGTCTTGTGTTTGCCAGGCACTGTGCTGGCTGCTCAGGCAGTGCAGAGATGGATACAATTTGGACCCTGCCCTCAAACACCTTACAGTCTAACTGGGGGGCAGGGGAGGATGACAAGGCATGTGTACCATTTGTTCAGTAGATAATTATTTACTGATTGCCTACCATGTGCCAGACTTTGTATGAGATGCTGATTTAGGCACAGGCACAGAAACCCCGAGGAGGGAGATGGCGGTGGGTGGTTATCCCCACCCAACTAGGGGCCTGGCCTGGCCTCCAGAAATGTTGATGAGATGGTGGGTAGATAGAGGGATGGGTGGTTGGTGGCCAGGGAGGGCTCCACAGAGTAGAGCTAGTCCTGGACCTTGCTGATTTGTATTTACTTTCCGGAGAAGATGGTGCAAAGATAGGGTGCTGAGTTTCTCTTGAGAAGCTATGAGGTCCCTTGAGAGGCAATCTGTATGCGAGGGTTCCCACAGGGCATGAGTAGAACACTCAAATGGCTACGAGGTCCAGGGAAGATAAGAAAATGCGTTAAGGAGGCTGGATGATTACTTTCATCGCATTTGTCTTTGCACATGCATCCCTTTGGTCTTCCATTTGTGCAGTTCTGATTAAGACACAGGTGCCAAAAGCCTCTTGCTCTGTTATATGAACATCAGTGCAAGCTCAACAGCTGGTGCTTGGGCTCAGGGATGGGGCTGTCCTTGGGAGTGGTGGGGAATGTGGTGAACTGGGGGGAACAGCTCCATCTTAAGGTACAGCTACTCCCCGCTCTAACTGGTTGCTCAAACTGGGCTAAGCATTTTCAGCTCTCCTGATGTTTCAAAAGAAGCTGGAAATCTGTTTTCTCTTAAATGAAATATCTCAATTTTTAAATAAATATTTACTCATATTTAAAAAAAGACATTCTGGCAGCCAAATGAAACACATTTTCCAATTGTATCTGTCAATCTATGATCTCTTTGTAGGGAACCAAGAGAGACCAGGTTAGAAAGGGAGGCAGATTGCAAATGGCCTGCAATGCCAAGGCAAAGAGTTTTGGCTTGAGCTTATAGTAACAACTAAAAGCATTTTCTGAGCCAGGGAGTCACTTGGTGCAAGGGTTTGGGGGCTCTTGGAGTGGAGTGGCATATGAAATAAGGAAAGAGAAACAGGATGGCAGGTTAACTACAATAACACAGGTTTGCAACCACGAGGTTGAAAGACGGTGGCAGTGGGACTGGAAAGGATGGTGTGGATGAAAAAGAAGACAAAAAGTCGGTAGGACAGGTTGAGGGGAGAGAAGGGGCAGGAAAAAAATACTGAGATTCACTTTGGATGACAACGAACCACCTCTGTTGCTGGAAAGAGAAGGTACAGCCCATTTGTTTTTGCACCCGCTAAGGTGAGCTAAATTGAGTAGCCATCTAGCTATCACCACACCTCACCTTGGCTGGATCCTGGCTCTACTACTTGGCAGCTGAGTGACCTTGGACAAGTCCATTTATAAAATGGACTTTTAAAAACAAGTAGCCTGGGAAGGGGAGGAAGAAGGTGGCAGCAGAGAGGGGAGTGGAAGCTAGTCAGTCCCGATGGAACAAGTAATAAACAACCAGGAACAACTAGTAAATAATTTGGAATAACT